>JANEYF010002429.1:0-305593 GCA_029963845.1 Rhamnusium bicolor | reverse complement strand
GTATGTATCTTTCTATATGCATTTAATTTTAATATGCGAGTACATGAATTTATTTACATTGATTACTTATTTTAATTATAAAATGTTTAAATAGATTTATTTGAATGCGTTGTTATTATTATATAAAGATTGAATTTATTTTATGTGCTTTGTTTACAGTATTTATTTTATACAAAGAATATAACTTTATTTGATCACAATTTATATTTTGTATTTATTTAGGAAGAATATAAAATTTAAACAAATTGTGTGTATTTTTATTCTCTATTACAAGTGTTTATATAAATACATCAGCTAAATATAAATATTTCTGTTTAAAATATAATAAAATCAGAATAATTATAGCTAAGATATACAAAAAATAAAGATAAATAATTGTATAAGTACACTATTTTTTAATTTAGTATTACTTTAAACCCATATGAAATACATTCTACACTACGTTTCTATTTCTCAAAAATAGATAGATATATTAAACTATAACATCCAGGAATTTGCTTAGTATTCATTACTGTAGAAAAATACAAAATTAAAAAAAATTATGTATTTTTATATATTTTATTTCAGATATTGAAAAAAATACATTAACTACATTAGTTAAACATTTCAGCCTAAAATGTAATAAAATCAGAATAATTACAGCTAAGATAACATATGAAAATAATTACCTATACAATTGTATAAGTACACTATTTTAATTCAACACTACTTTATATCTATATAAAATGCATTCTACTCTAGGTTCATATTTTCAAAAATGTATGAAACTGTATTATCCAAGATTTTATTTTTGTGTTCATTACTGTAGAAAAATATAAATTATATATAGTTTTGATAATAAATACAAATTATACGTAGTTTTGATAATAAATACATTAACTACGAAAGTTAAACATTCTAATCTAAAAGACGAGTAAAATCAAAATAATTACAGTTAAGATATAATAAGAAAATAATTACATAATTGTATAAGTACGCTATTTTTACTCAACATTACTTTAAACATATACGTACATTCTACTATAAGTTTATATTTTCCATAAATAAGTAAATATATTAAACTATAGCATTTCTATCGACCCATGAATTATGTTCATTTGATAAACTAAGCCACTTCACAAAAATATTGTTTCCTCTCTTCCGTAAGAAGGTATCCACTAGATATACATCGGGATTTTAGCTTTTTGTAACTCCATTTCATAAAATCCTCCCTTGATGGGGTGTCCGCGCATGTCTTCAAGTAAATAAGTCGTGGGATTTGTTATGTTTATTTTCACGACTTTGAAAAGTTCGGTTGAAAAGTTGGCTGTAAATCCTCTTGTATTTACTAATTCGAACTACATCACCAATGTGAAATTTAGGCTTTAATGCCACTTTAACGTGATTGAATGCATCTAAACGTGTAGAGGATGTCACGTTAGCAGGTTTCATGCCAGTTACACGGTGAACTTTACGGTTGTATCTATTTATAATATTAGATAAAATGTCATACCATTTGTATTTACCTCTAATTGAAAATTCTTTGTACAGCCAGTTTTTTAATGTTCGTATTACTCGTTCAACAATTGCCGCCTTTTTTTGTGCTATACGTAGAATAATGATTGATGCTGTATTTCTTCATTAATGTGGAAAACTTACTGTTGTAAAACTCGGTACCGTGGTCACTCTGCAAATTGATTGGCGTGTAATCTGCTTCCTGAAATATGTTCTTCATAGCATTACAAACTTCTACACCAGTTTTATTTTTAATAGGTCGATACCAAACATACTTAGAATAACAATCAATCGCAACAAGAATGTATCGATAGCCTTTATTACCTCTTGCATATTGTTGCATTTCAGCTAAATCTATTTGCCATAAATCACCATATCCTTTAATAATAGTTCTTCTTCTACGGAAATTTCTTCGGCAAGATTTATGCAATTCATTAACAACTTGTAGTTTTACACTACTAGTAGCCATAATCAAAATAATATTTTTTTTATTTCAGTGCTACTTCAGTTGCTGTTGCTTTGCCGGTAGGTTGAGTCTCCTTTGGGCGAGTTTCTATGGCAGTATGTCCAACTTTACCCACCCCCGCACTTTATGCGGTATTTTCGCTCTTTCTCTCTCTTTAATATTTCTAATATCTCAGGATGTAATGGAGGAGATTGTGTATCTGATGACGTTTGTTCTGTATGATACTTTTTAACCAAATACTCTAGGTTATCAACCCTTGCAACTAACACATTATTCACATCCATGAGCATCGCATTTGAACCAGTAACTCCAGCCATTTGTTTACCAATATATGTTCGTGTTTGCTCAGTCAAGCCAGTATTAATTCCCGCAATCTGTTTATTAATGTATGTATGCATCTGCTGTATCAAATCCGCATCTCTTTTATTCAAAATAATATTATTTTCTTCTCTGCTTTTTATGATGGCCGCACTAATATGATTTTTCACTGACGACAGAAGTAAATCGGTTACATCATTCATACCCTTGCGAATATCTTTATGGTATATATCGATACGATTGTCAACATAATTACGTGTTGCACAATCTTGTTCATCTACAGGGTCTCCAATATTCTTCAAACGTTTTTTCTGAATATCAAAGTGCTCATCATTGGTAAGCTTAAAACCACCACCGGGTGGGCCGTGTAGTACTATTGTTTTACTAGCACCTCTCTTGCGTCCAAACTTGTCAATACTGTTCTTTAGAGTAGCCATTTCTGACGGCATCTAAAGCAATTCAGAAATTTCAGTCGGTATTATAGTTATTAACCAAGGCAAATTATTTAGTTTTACTAATATACTATGTGTCCCTGTTTTAATTCTGATACTAATTCTAATATTTCGTTGTCGTGAATTATGAATGCTAAGCTGATATCATTTTTACGATTACAGCTTCTGCTGACATTGCAAAGCATAGTTTATAAATATATGTGACTGCGGTTACCAACGCAGATTTCGCTCATTGTTTGACCCATACGTTACATGTAAATTTAAATACGAATAATAAAGTTGGTTGTTTTTCGAATTATCTGCTTTTTAAAAACGAAGTATTTAACATCAAATACATAAATGGCGCAGTCGGTACAATGAACAAAGGTATTTTATGGAAAAATATCGTGAATATCAATTTATTGCTCAAAAGTTCAGAAAAGTGAAAGTTCGAGTGCCAGCCCAGCAGTGACGAATCTCCAAACGAACAGACAACGCAAACCATTGAGGTAAGTTTAGTTTAATCCTTCTGTTTCTTTCCAAGTTTCTAAAAATCATTTTATATTCTCTCCGGAAAAAATAGCCATTAGGCCGTTCATTGTGAACAATTATAAGGTTTTATTTAACAAAAAATAATTATCCTGTAGAGTATCAATCTAGATACACGTAATTTTAAGAGAAACATATTTTTCATTTGTCTTCGACTGAAAGAAACTACTATTCAGTTTAAAATATTTATTTGGAAATAAATTTTTTTCTCTTCAATTTTTGTAATTCAACTAATACGTTCTCATAGTCTAGTGATTATTATAAGACTTGCTTATAATAATTGATACGTGGTCAGATTCCTGTATCCATCATAACGACAGGAATAACAACAACTTTAGCTTAGTGGCAATTGATAGACTTTCTACAATTGTTAGTGTGTGGTCAGATTCCAGCACTCATCCTAAGAACAGGTATTTTTTAGTGACAAATATAAGATTTGCTTATATTTGTAGGTAAGTGGTCAGATTCCATTACCCTTCGTAACATGTAGGTATTTTATTTATACTCGCATAACAATAATTCTAGCTTAGTGGCAATTTATAGACTTTCTACAATTGTTAGTGTGTGGTCAGATTCCAACACTCATCATAAGAACAGGCAATCAGTGACAAATATAAGATTTGCTTATATTTGTAGGTAAGTGGTCAGATTCCATTACCCTACGTAACATAGGTATTTTTGTTCATACTTGCATAAAAAAAATTGACTCATCTTTATATAGAATTTACTCAGACAATATTCCTATTTTTTAATGCAGATAAACATCTCTTAACACCATTCATAAGAGCTTGTTCATAAGAGCTTGTGAGGACCTAGTGTCCACATTTCAAAATTTAAGAGAGCTTAATAACCCAATCAATAAATGTTTAGTAAAAACGATAGTTTCACGCCTCAGAGGGCACGCTTCAGAAACTATTGGCTCCAGACATGAATTAAACACCTGGCCCTTGATTAAACAAATACTGACGCAAACTTTCTCAGACGGACATAGCGAGGACACCCTACTTAATAACCTTATGTCTACCACCCTGAATAAAAATGAAAATCTAATAGAATTTTGCTTAAGGTTACAGACTCTTAGAAGTCTACTAGTTGCAAAATTAAACGAAATTGGTGAGACTCTCGAGACCAAAAGAATAAAAATCGAATACTATGAAAAAATTGCTTTAAAAACATACATTAATAATTTATCCGGAAATACACAAATAATTGTTAAATGTAAAAAACCCAAATAGCATCGAACAAGCCATAGGCAATGTCAGAGAAGAAGAAGCTGATATAGAATTTAGAAATCGTATGCAGAAAAAACAAGTAAATTCACACAATTTTTAAAACCAAATTTTCCAAATTTACAGAATCAAAATTATAAAATGCCAATTGGAAATTTCCAAAATAATTATCAGAAACCAGTATTTCCCAGCCAACCGATAAATATTCAGCCGAGATTTATTAAGTAGGTTTTGCACCTGCAAATGCGGGAGGACTCTGACCTAAATATGTCAATGTGTATTTATCACTACATGAATTTATTGTATCGATAGTCTCTATACGTATAACTTCTGCGATTCGTTTTGGTAAAAATGTTTTAAATGTTGTAATTGTACTTTCCTCAAACAAAATTACTAAAATTGATTTTCCAAACCTTGAATTCACCATAGACATTTTTTTTATAATATAGGCCTTATTTTCAATTAATGATGATATAGGTTTTTGCTCTAAAACCTGTGTATCTTGTCTTATAAGCTCATTAAGCGCAGATATGTCGATATCAGAAATAGCCATAATTAAAATGGACACAATTAAATGGGTATAATGAAAGAATTACAAAAAAGTAATTTAAGATAATGCTCACTTGAACTTTAACTTCTGATCACTGCGCTACACTTACTTGTTAACTGTAGGTAATTCACGATAGCTAAAACTTGCTAACTGTAGGCGATTCACGATAGGTATGATTTTACCATGATATCGCATCTCCTTTTTATAGTAATAAATCTGCCGCAGTACCAACATATCCCACCCTCGTGTATATCTGCCAACGTTCTAATTACCCTCCACTACTACATAGTCCTGCCATAAGTTCTGTTACAAATATTTCACCTGCAGATGTTTGGAAATAGATAGGCGGGGCGTGTTCAAGGTCGAACATGTCACAAAGTCTAGTCCCTGTTACTTAATACATATCAGTATTATTGCATATCTCGAGTCATTAGCATGGAATGGGGAGTAAATGAAAACCGTATTGTTGTGATTGCATTATTTAAATGTGGTAAATCGCAGTCCGAGATATTTGAAGTTTTAAAACCACTACAGATTTCAAGAATGTTCGTGTACCGTGCCATTAAACGATGAACTTAGTGGAATACAGGACCGAGAAAGAAGTGGACGACCAAGAACCGTACGGACGCCAAATATTGTTAAAGCTGTGCGCGAACGACTCCGTCGAAATCCGTTAAGGAAACAAAAAAATTTTTTCACGAGAGATGAATGTGTCGACTAGAACCATGTCTCGTATTGTGAGGGATGACCTTAATATGAGAGCTTATCGAGGATCAACGGGCCACTTACTGACTCCTGCTCTTAAAGAAATCAGACTAGCAAGAGCGAAACGTCTTCTTCAGTGGCACGAGAGAAATGGTCATGAAAACATTCTTTTCACTGATGACAAAATTTTCACAATTGAAGAGAGCTACAACCGACAAAATGATAAAATTTATGCACATTCGTCTCAGGAAGCCAAAACGAAAATACCGAGGGTACAGAGAAGGCACCATCCCTCATCAGTAATGGTTTGGTGGGGTGTGTCTTATCAGAGTTACCAAAATTCATTTCTATGAACAGGGTGTTAAAACTGGAGCGCGCGTCTACCAACAAGATGTGCTGGAAGGTGTTGTAAAATCTCTAAACACAACTCTCTTTGCTGGCCAGGAGTGGGTCTTCAAACAAGATTCAGCTCCGGCGCACAAAGCTAAAACGACTCAACAGTAGCTCCGGCAAAATGTTCCAGCATTCATAGCTGCTGAAGATTGGCCCTCGGGGAGCCTGGACCTAAATCCCCTGGATTATAAATTATGGTCACTTTTGGGCAATCTAAAACGATCCATCGTGAAAGCAGCGGAAGAAATACCTCTCGAGACAGTGCGTGCGGCTGTAGCAGAGTGGCTGGATCGACTTAAGGCCTGTGTAAAGGCTAGAGGCGGGCATTTCGAATATTTTTTTTTGTGTATACAGAACATGTTTATAAATAAAATTACACTTTTGATATAAGCATGCAATATTTTATTTCTCTTCTGTAGGCAGTCATGTTTGTAACAGAACTTATGACAAGACTACGTATAATTACCTCCTACTCCAATTACCACCCACCACTCTCATTACCCACGACTATAATTACCTCCTCTAAGTACTCCTGTAAGTAACCTTCTAATTATCGCCGCTCTAATTACCCCCCGCACTCTAATTACCCCCACAAGTGGTGGGGGAGACCCACCACCGCCATTAATACCCTACTAGAGAGATCTGTTATTTAATAGTTTGGACACCTAATGAGTCTGAAGTTGATTGTATTTTTAAAGAAGCTAATTGGATTAATAACTTAGAATTATTAAAGTCATTTTATTTAAATAAGTTTGTACCATACATATCTGGAATGAATAGTTAATGTTTCCCTTACATAATTACAACATTTTTCATTTCGTAGTTAGTAAGTTTTGTACCGGGTGATCCGAATAAGCCTCCCACCCCCATTTTCTCGGTTATTTGGAAAGATACGAAAAAAAAATGAAAAATGCTTTTTGTAGGGTTTTTAAAAAGGAATCCAGACACATTAACAGAAAAACAACTGAATATCAAATAAAAAAGATGGAGGCCTAAGTTATATTCTTTTAAATGAAGTACCCAAATATTCTACCATATTTGAATAGGGCGTCTTATTCTGATTTCAAATATATATACTCTTTATATAGTATCTTCAGTAAATATTCCGATAATCGATTATTTCCCAAAAGAAAATACGTTGCTTAACAGATATCAAGAAATATTTTCTAGGTGGCCGTGATAACAAAACAACAATTAATATTTTGTCAGTTTTGCTCATTTAATAATTCAACAGTTTGCCAACAACAGTTACTTTTGAACGTTGCTTTGTTGGTCAAAAATAACCTATATGAATAATCGTTATACTTTAGGAGAAAAATACGATATGGTAAACTTATATTTTAAAAATAATAAAAACGCTTGTGCTGCCCAGCGAGAATATGGACAAATATATCCGAATAGGAAATTGCCTGACAGGAAAACTATTAAGTTGGCAGATAATTTATTAAAACATACAGGAGCATTCAAAATAAAAAGAAACGAGGAATAGTCAACGAAGATAGAGAATTCAGTATTTTACTCTATTTTCAAGAGAATCCAAGAAATTCAATAAGAGACGCAATGAGGTATTTGAATTTTTCTTATGGAACCATACAGAGAACTTTAAAAAAACATAAACTTAAGGTTTATAGTATATTGCCTGTTCAAAAAATTATTCCCTCAAGATAATGAAAAGCGGCAACAATTTTGTAGAAATATGATCAACAGGTATGACATTGATAATAATATATTTAATAAAATATGTTGGACCGATGAGGCATCATTCAACACATCTGGTATCTTCAACAGAAGAAATTCACATTTTTGGTCTTCCGAAAATCCTAATATTTCTGAAGAGATTCAATTCCAAGGAAGGAAATCCATAAATGTTTGGTGTGGAATAATAAATAAAAAAATTATAGGGCCTATTTTTCACGTAGACTCCCTTAGAGGACCATTGTATGTAGATATGTTAAGAAATGATGTAAATAATTTATTAGAAGAAATGCAATTGCAATTCGATGTTATTTGGCAGCAGGACGGGGCACCCCTACATAATATTAATGATGTTACAAATTACTTAAACACAACATATCAAGAATGGATAGGAAAACGAGGAACTATTGCTTGGCCACCTTGTAGTCCGGACCTAACTCCATTAGACACGTTTCTTTGGGGCCATTAAAAAAATATTGTTTATAAAGAAAGAAGCAACAACTTGGAAGCAATAAAGGAAAAAATTAGAACAGAAATACGAAATTTGAATAATAACAACGTTATTGTTATTGTTATGGCAAATGTAATGGGAAACTTAACACATTCAGTGCGCAGGCTCGATGTGGGCCACACCCATTCCACGTCAGATGCGCCCGACCCCGATCGGGGCCGTTCTCGCGTTCTGTTTATAGAAGCAGTACAAGCTCAGCACTGCATTAAACCACACTTGCCTTTGTGAGCATCTCGATTAAGCATCGGGAATTGATAATTTTTTCGCCGTTTAGAGATTATTGTGTCGTGCAGTTTCAAGATGGTCGAAAGTGACCAGGTAGCCTCAACGTCTAAAAACGTAAAATTACATTTAAAAATCCGAAAAGTCTGACAAATGACGAACTTTTATTGGCATTACAAGAGTCTAGTGATGAAGTGATGTGGATTTTAACTCTGAGCAAAGTGATTCTGAATCCGAAGGGGATGATTCAAACGAAGATGACACTGGTAATAGTTTCTACTTTGTAGGTTTTCATGTAGCTCAGTAGATAACTTTTTTTTAGAAGTTTATCACGAAATGCAGTTGGTAAATGAAATCCGCGGTACGGAAATACCGGAAGTCTCAAACTTGACCCATCAAGATGCTAATGATGGTTAGTATTTTTGATTTTAATATTTTGTTTCTTTCATTATGTAAAACATTTCTAGGCCCTGTCGATGATTCAGAAAATGTTCCAAACTGGCAGGAAAACCTACAGGTACAAAAAATTTTCCATTTTTAAAAATTAATGAACTTTTAGTGCCAATTCCTGGCAATAATGAACCTGTGGATTATTTCCGCATGATATTCGACAGTGATGTACTCAACTGTTGGTGAATGAAACAAATCAGTATGTCGAAGATATATTTTGTTCCCAAGGGATTACTGACAAATCAAGGATAACGAGATGGAAGTCTGTTACTTGTGACGAAATACTGAAGTTTATTGCTTTAGTACTTACACAGGAACAATAAAATTTTTAAAAATTAATGAACTTTTAGTGCCAATTCCTGGCAATAATGAACCTGTGGATTATTTCCGCATGATATTCGACAGTGATGTACTCAACTGTTGGTGAATGAAACAAATCAGTATGTCGAAGATATATTTTGTTCCCAAGGGATTACTGACAAATCAAGGATAACGAGATGGAAGTCTGTCACTTGTGACGAAATACTGAAGTTTATTGCTTTAGTACTTCACACAGGAACAATAAAAATGAACAGACTACAAGACTATTGGAAGAGCCACCCACTCTACAATATGAAGTGTTTTTCTGCATTCATGAGTCGCGACCGGTTTTTGATAATTTTGCGGTGTTTGCATTTTGCGAGAAAGCCAGTTTACGGAGAAAATTTTACGGATCAATTATACAAATCCGACCACTTTTGAATTTTTTCAATAATAAAATGGCAGAAAAATTATTACCCTGGTAAAGAGTTGTCCCTTGATGAGTCCATGGTGTTGTGGCGTGGACGTTTGATTTTCCGGCAATATATAAAAATAAACGCCACAAGTACGGCATCAAGCTATATATGTTGACAGAACCCAGTGGTATGATTATAAAGTCACTGGTGTACACCGGGGGCATTACAGAACGGTAGCGGAAAGGGCCATACAACGAGAGTAGTGTTAGATTTATTAGAAGTTCGCCTCGATTCAGGCCATTCGATTTATATGGATAATTTTTATAATTCGTATGAACTGGACAGACAGCTAACAATTCGTGGTACTTATTGTACTGGCACACTCAATGTCAAAAGAAGGCACAAAGACGTCCTAACAAAAAAAACTCAAAAAAGGGGTCTATTGCCAGATACTCTGACGACATCATGGTGGCAAAATGGAAAGACAAACGTGATGTTTTATATATATCCACTGAACACAGAAACGAAATGGTACAGTTTGTAGATAAAAGAAACCGCAGCAAGAGAAAAACCAGCTACGATTTTACACTACAACAGGCACATGGGCGGTGTTGACAGGCAGGATCAAATGACTTCGTACTACCCCGCTAGTACGAAAACGATAAGATGGTATAAAAAACTAGGTATCCATTATATACAGATGATGCTGCTGAACTCTTTCTTCCTATATAGAAAATTTTCTGACCACAAGATGTCGTTATATGAATTTAGAAATTCACTTTTATGCAGTCTTTTACGATACCGGCAACCAAAGAGAACAGGATGCCTAAAGGAAGAAATGCATCAAACCATGTCCTGACGAAAATAGATTCAAAAAGCGAAGGACGGACGCATAAATCGAAAGCGGTGTAGAGTATGCGCCACAAAGAAAATAAGAAAACGCACTCTGTATCACTGTGAGGAATGTCCAGAACAGCCTGGATTTTGCGTCGGCGAGTGTTCGACAGTGCCAATGAATTGCAGGATGCAGCTCAGTAGTATATGTTAGTGTTTTTTGTTTATATAACATACATTACAAGTGTTTTGTTTTTCAGAGAATTTGTTTATGTTCTTTAATAAATAAAAAAACAGTTTTTATAACAAATTTGGAAAATTAAAAATTTGCAATAGTTTGATGTGTTTGCCTAAAATTTTCCTTTTCACGTATATATCTATCCAAAAGTACATACAGAGGGACCCCGATGGGGGCCAGCAGACTGCGCGATAAAATCTTTGCCAGGTAAGGCGTGGCCCCAATAGGGGCCACGCGTCAAAAACACATAATAAACTTAATACCAGAAACAACAATAATTTAGCAAAGCGTTGCCGCTCCTGGGGCGGAACACGTTCTAAAAGTCGCAGTGAAAGTGTTAAAACGATACGTTCTGTGTATAGAACACAATGGACGGCACTTAGAGAATTTTTTGTGATATTTTATTATTAATTAACTAGCAATAAATTATTGTTAATTTACTACATTTCTGTAGCCGTTAACGAATTTAAATATTTTCATTTACCACTCTTATTTTAATGGATAATATTATTTTTAATAAATTATCTACCACTTCAATAGTCTTCTTTAGTTATTTTCTATATTTGTAGTTTTTTTAGCTGGCTGGGCAGCATAAGCGTTTTTTATTTATTTATTTTTTTTCAATATAATAATTTAACTAATAATTGAGCATAGTTTCATGAGGATAATAAAAAATAAGTTAAATATAGGTAAATTAGGCAAAAAGTTAATAGTTATAATAGTCAAACTGTCAAACTAACACTTTTGTTTTACTATCACAGCCACCTAGATAGTATTTCTTGATATCTGTTAAGTAACGTATTTTATATTGAAAAAAATCGATTATCGGAATATTTACTGAAGATACTATATAAAAAGTATATACATTTGAAATCAGAATAAGACGTCCTATCAAATATGGAAAAATATTTGGATACTTCCATTTAAAAAAAAGTAACTTAGGCCTCCATCTTTTTTATTTAATGTTCAGTTGTTTTTCTGTTAATGTGTCTGGATTCCTTTTTAAAAACCCTACAAAAAGCATTTTTCATTTTTTTCGTATCTTTCCAAATAACCGAGAAAATGGGGGTGGGAGGCTTATTTGGATCACCCAGTACATATGTTTTTCAGTATCCTTATTGGTTTCTAAATAAATACATATTTTGAGTCATATTTTTTTATTATGTCATAGGGTCTAAATGTTAGTTAAGCTTATACAAATTCAAGACAGTTTTGACACTAAAACAATATTACATAATATATATCAAAAGGCAGGTAACACGTTGAGTGCCGCATAGAAAAATGTAAGTTCGGTCCAATTCCACCACTTCCTGTTTTTTTTTTATTTGCATCGAATATATTGCATTTTAACCTAATTGACAAATTTAAATTAAAATAATTTAGTTCTTGTTCCTGATCTATCCCATCGTAGATTCAATTCCTTAGCTACGCTACGCTAATGAGGGGCAATAACTCCGAAACACGTGTCCGTAGCTGCATAATTGTTTTTTTTTTGGGGAATATGGCACTAAACCTTCTTTGTTTTATTTTGAATCTCAATAAATCTATCTTGTTTTATAATTTATTATTTTGCAAAAAAAAAAGAAATTTTGTTTGTTGCACAACATTTGTGCACCACGGCTACAACGACTCGAGCTATTCCTAATGACCGTGGTGCACATGCGCTAGTTCACAGCTGATTTCCGATACGACGTATTTATTTTACCTACTCAGTCTTCGTGCGGTTTTAGCTTGTTTATTTTCAGTATTGTGAATAGTGATATTGGTGATAGGACGTTAGGACATAGTTCAGTGAAAATGTCGTATGAAAAAGAACAAGAACATTTACAAACGCTGTGGAATGAAATTATGTCAGATGAATCGGACCTCCCCCTGATCATTCTGAATATGAGCCAGACGAAGAAGAGGAAACTTCCTCAAATAATTCATCGCCTGAGCAAAAGGCTAAACGACAAAAACGTAAAAGTGCTTCAATTATACCCACTAATATTGCTGAACCATGTTCGTCTAGTATTTCTCCAGATGATAATCAACGTCCTTCAAGGAATGTGTTGCCATCGTGGGATTCTATTGATAAAGTTATCGAACAAGTGATATTAGAACATACTGCTAGCTCTGACAGTTCCGAATCTGAGGATGATTCCTCAGTGAATAATGATAATGAAATAATTTGGGGTGCAGTTACTGGTGATAATAAAAAGCAATTTAGTATTTCTGAACAAAATCCGGAAATTCTAACAGAACTGTATAATTATTACGATAAATCACCATACGAATTTTATAAGATGATTGTAAATGACGAACTTTTTGAATTATTCGTAACTGAAACTAACAAATATGCTGAACAAGAAGAACAGAAAAAGACAAAAAATAAATCGCGCATAAAACAATGGAAGAAAACTGATAAATCAGAAATCGAAACATTTCTAGGGATCATTATGTTTATGGGGTTATGCCAGTTTCCTACAATATCATCTTACTGGTCAAGAAATGATTTATATTCTAACAAAATCTCACGATATATGTCTCGAAATCGTTTTCAACTTCTAAAAATTTGGCATTTTTCAGATAACGAAAATATTACTGACGATAGTGACCGACTATATAAAATTAATCCCCTGATAAATAAGTTTCGAGAAAATTGTCAGAAGGCAATAATACCCAAAGAGTATGTCTGCATTGATGAAACCTTAGTGCCATTCAAAGGCAGATTAAAATTCAAGCAATATATTCGTAATAAGAGACATAAATTCGGTATAAAATTATTCAAACTGTGTTTGGAGGGAGGGTATCTGTTTGACTTGAAAGTTTATTGCGGTCAAGAAAAAGATGCGAATGAAAACCAGTTTGTACCAACAAAAATAGTCCTGGATTTAACTCAAGCTTTAGTTGGCAATGGAAGAACAATATGCGTGGACTACTATACTTCAGTAGAATTGGCTCATAAATTACTGGAGGTGGACACCTATTGGGTACACTAAGATCTAATCGTCGAAATAACCCCCAAAATGCTATAAAAAGAAAATTAAAAAAAGGTGAATATATTGCTCGAGAAAGCAACACGGGAGTGTTTGTTGAAAAGTGGAGGGACAAACGCGATGTTTTGATGCTGACGACAAAAATTGTACCAGAACTGGTCACTGTAAGAAAAAGGACAGGAGATATAGAAAAGTCCAAGAGCATTGTCGAATATAATAAATATAAAAGTTTCATAGATATTTCAGGTAGTTACCCTATATTCAATAAAATAACATTTTAGGCCCTAATTATCATATACCATTCAGACCAAATGAAATCGTAAAATAGCTCTTTGAGACGAGGGGTCAAATGGTATCGTAAACTTGCTGTGGAACTAATAATTGGATCTGCATTAGTGAATTCATATTGGCTTCATCAAAATATAACCAACAATAAAATGAGTGTCACAAAATTTCGCGAAGAAGTAATAAAAGGTAAGTCTATTGTCTGTTGTTACTTTGTTTTCTTGCATGATCACGCCGATTTGATTTGCAGGCCTCTTGGAAAAAAATTGCTTGCCCCATCCCCCCCCAATGTTTCACAGACGACTGTAACAAATCACACCTTAGTAGATACGGGAAAGAGACAAAAATATGTCCTGAATGTTATAAAAATAATATGGTACAACGAAATAACAGAAAAAAAGCGAAAAGTAATACGAATCGTACCACATACAGATGTACGGAATGTCGCAAACAAATGTGCATGGATTGTTATTTTGAGTTGCATAAGTGTGTTCCTAAATAACTACAAATACTTACAAATAATGTTTGAATGACATTTTATTTTTATATATTTTTCAATAAAAATTATATTGTAGTTTAGTATGGTTTTGTTCTGATTGAATTTATCAGTGTATGTGTGTTTATAGCCGTGGTGCACAAACGTATATCCACCGACACATAAACCAATACTACCAAGGTATTGCTCTGAACATTCTAAATCTGCCTGTATCAATTTAAGTCAATACTGTTACGCCACTGGACTGTGTAGACTGGTTAGATGAGACTGGAATTGTACACGAACAGCCGGGAATTTTCTGGAATGCCCTAAATTGTATGAATGGATGTATAAATAAGACACACGGTGGGCCGAGCCTTAATCTTAAGTTGAACGTGAACGAGTAAAGAAGAAATAAGAAAGAGACTTATAAGTGTTCAAGTGTGATTATACTTAAGACAGTAATTAATCTATTGTTCTTAATTGTTAATTAGTAAATAAAGTAGTGAGTTAGTGTTACCTGGACTTTGAATCAACGAATCTACGAGTGTAGGTGTTTGTGGATATAGCAAACACGTAACAATACGTTGCACTGTATTGAGCACCACGGTCAGAAACAATATTTGGTGTGGTGCACAATTGTTATGCACCATCCTCGATACGGATAGTAAAAATTAATTACTTTGGTGCACGCCTTTTATCTACCACGGCACTCAACGTGGTAATGTACTAAATAAAACATATTTATTGAGTTTCCGCTGCATAATACTGCTCGACTTCTTTAATTAATGGGTAATGGAGATTTGTTAAAGCACCTACAGTTTGAAATACTTCCTCTGCATAAGGAATCAATTTATTTGGGATGAAGTATAAAATTTGGTAAACCCTCATTCTACGAATTGTACGTTCGACATGAATCCTTGTACGAGCTATAAACTCAGTTTGTCGCACTTGCTCTGGGGTAAACTGAGGTGTTGTAAGGCTCGATTGTACAAGTGTAAGTTGAACCGTGGCTCAACAGAGCCCGAGTTCTTTTAAGCGTGAGCTTAACTTTGCGACCCGTTGTACAAACGCGGTTCAAGCTGAGCTCAGCTAAGCCTTAGAAAACTGAATTTCATTCAATGTTGGTAACAATCGCACATGCGCAGTGTAAGTTTCAAAGTCAGTTTGCCGCATTTTTAGATGTCAACATTAAAATAATTGTAATTTTACTTATTTGGTTGTGTTATCAGTTCTATATAAGATTGATCAATTGTCATAAGTGTTACTACTATAAATTAATATTAATAACAAAAATAGTTCTGTTCAACAACTGGTAAGTACCTACCTATTTTGTGAATATTTTAAAATCCATAAAAAAAAATATCTTTTAACTGGCGGTGGATGTTAATGGATTGCATGTGTAGAAATAAAACGTTGTCTGAAAGTATAATAAAATGTACATAAGTATATATACATATAACAAAATACAAAAGAAATAATATACATTTTAATTAGTAGGTGAAATATATTTAATTGCAGCAAAAATTAAATAGAAAGAGGACAAAGAAGTTATAAGTGATAGAGTGTCACAATGGGCAGAGGCTAAAAGTCAATTGGAAGAGTCGAAAAACAAATATCTGCATGAGGAGCAACAATTAAAACTTCAGTTTATGAAAGAAAAACATGAAACGAAAATAAAGTTGATGACAGCAAATGCTGAACTAGACATGCCATTACAACAAGAAGAACATAATGTTAAAATGGAAATTTTAGAAATTCAAAAAAGAAAAATGAAACAAGAATGTCAAAATACCAAATATTAATACTTGTGTACAAAAATATTTACAATAAATTCTTATAAGAAAAATAATATAATATAATAGCAATAAAGTTGAACTTAATTTGTTCAAATAATAGTGAACAGAAACTACATACAAGTATTCTGTGTTATAAGATATAACTTAGTAATAACTTATTTACATTTTACACTAAAAAAAACCGAATTGTAGCTGCAAAATTCATGTATAACTTTTCACAATAGTGTATGGAAATATTCATGAATTAACTGGTATCTAACCACATTATTTATTCCTCCAACAACATCCCTAACATTTCCAACTTCTATGTCGTTAACTAACTGTATAGCTTCTTCCTCCTCTGCATCTATTGGTGGCATTTCTTCGTTTAATAGCCTAGCAATATTGTGCAGCACGGCTGTAGCAGTGACAACTGCTTCGACTTTGTGTAGTTTTAATCTAATTCCGAAGGCAAGAATGGGAAATCGTCGTTTCCATATGCCGAAAGTTCGTTCAATAGGGTTCCTCGTCCTAATTTGTGACTCATTAAAAAGTTGTTCTTCCGCTGTAACGAGATTACCTAAAAATGAAGAAAATTTATTCAACTATCTACTTTTTAAAATTGTATTTTTATTACATACCTAATGGCGTAATTAAATATGGTTTAATTCCGTAACCACTATCACCTACTAATACATATCCTCTATATTCATCATTTTCAAATTTAGCTCTTATGTTCAAATTTTGAAAAATTGTACTATCATGAGACGAACCAGGCCACCTGCAGACAATATTTTGTATTTTGCAATTAGCATCAGATTGCCTGGACATTAATAGAAAAAAAGTTTTTCCTATTTCTGTAAATTTCTGGTTCTTCTCCTCCAGGGGAAGAAATCTTTATATGGGTACAATCAAGTGCTCCGATACATTTGGGGAAACGTGCAATAGTATAGAATTCCACACTATTAGCGCTCATTTCTCCATCTGTTGTGGACATTCTTATAAACATGGTATGTAGTCCGGCATTTGCTCTGCTAACTTTATAAACGATTCTGCAGGCCATTGATTTATCTATTCCAACAAAATCTCCAACCACTTGTAAAAATGATCCAGTTGCAAAGAATCGTAATGTGACAAAAAGCATTAATTCTGCACATACAGCATTGTTTCTAAAAGTAAAAGAATATATTTCACAATACTGCAATATTAAACATAATTTCGTTCACATTATAAATAAATTATTATAATAATATATGTATGTGCTTGTATATCATACCTATTCGTAGGATGTGATATTTCTGCTGAAATATTGTCTAATACAAAACGAACTCCATTTTTTGATAACCGAAATATTTTTTATAAACTCGGAATCACTCCATTTATCAAAATGATTTTCACGACGCCGAAATATCTTGCGTACTCGCCGTCGATCAATGACGTCGATAAGCTCCAGCATATACTCGTCATCTGTTAATATATCTACGTATTGCTCCATGCCAAAAAAGATGATTTTCATGCAACGAACACTAAACAATATATTTCAAACTGAAAAGTAAAGTGAGGTTGGAACTCTGCTTAAACCAGCCGTGAACCGCGGATATTGGGGGTTTAAGTTAAACCTCAGTTGAACTACGGATGCGACGATAAACCACAGTTGTACAACGAAAATTTACGGTGAACTTCGGCTTAATAGCGGTTCAAGCTTAAACCAGATTTGAGCTCCTATTGTTCAATCGGGCCTAAGGAATGGTGGTAAGTTAAGCGCTACACCGACGGGTAAAATGTCACGGATAAGGAAACCTTTATCCGCTAAAAACTAGATCCCTAGGTACTAACTGCTCGAGAATTCCACAGCGCTGTACAATTTTTTTATCTGATGTTAAAGAGCACTAACATAAGTTACAACACCATTTGGTGCTACACCTGCAAAAAAATATAAACAATATCGATGCAAAATTTAGGTTGCCAAATTATATTTCTTACCTATAAGACCTTTCTATATATTACGATGCTTATAAGAACTATAGGTGGAACGCTGAGCAACCATTGACATTCTGGGTACTGCAGTAAAAACCTCGGTGCAATCTAAGATGATCCTGCAATTAGTAAAGGTGCTGCTTGCAACAGTTAGGTAAGCAGGTTCTATTTTTCTACTTGGTATGGTAGCCATTAATTTTTTATATAAAATTTCGTGTGCACCAAAGTAATTATAATGTTTGAAACTGCAGCCCGTGAGATTCCAAATAGCTGAGCTAAGTCTAAATGTGGAAAATTTTGACGTAACTTCATTAAAGTTATCAATAGCTGGCCACGTCGAGTAACTTTTTCAACATTCCATTTCAAATAATAATTTATTTTCACATCTTTTATAAGCTCAAAAAGAGTTTAAAATATTAAAGCATTGGGTAGTCCTGTATATAACAATATCAGTTCATTATTGCCTTTGATTGCCTCAAATGACATTCTGTTTAACAGATATTGCAATTTATCATCTTTTACATTTATTTCTTGTTTTAAGAAATAATTCTCTGCTTCCAAGGCAGCAGAACTAGGGGAAAATAGAGGTGGAGTTATCTGTTCCAGTTCCGTTACTGCAGCTTCCTGTACAAAATCTTCTGACAATCCAGCACTCGCTTCTTTAGAAGTAGAAGGTTGCACTTCCAAGTCCATTATTGCTCTGAATAAATAAAGGAATATATATTAATCATTATTTCTTTGCAATGTAGATATGATTTTTGTTCACATAGGGTCATGGTGGCAGCAGCACATCACAGTACCTAGACACTGACTAGACTGTATTCCGTATTACTTGTTTAAATTATATAATACATATTTATCGGCAGCAGACAAATGGCACACATCAGCATAATTTTAAGATACCCCTAAAGAGATATACTTAAACAGTCATTGCATATAAAATACCACGCGTCCCATCCATATACTGCTAAGTGTGAGCAAGGTCTTAGTCGAAATGTACTGCTGATAAAATAATGTACGCTCATCGACTTTTGAAGTGCTACCTGATTAAGCGAGTATTATCGCACTAAATCACCAAGTGTATTTTTAAATATGGTCACATCGTACAATAAAGCATGCACATCATACGATAAACAAAATACTTTTTAGGACCATCACAACTTACCCTGACGCGAGTTCTTCTAATGTTTCATGGCTTGTACCGACTTCGCCGGACTAGAAGATTGGAAACGATTTTTCTTGTTGTGTTTAAATAACTGTGGACCATTCTCACGCTTGCCATCACGAAAATGGCAACTACATAAATATGCACCAGGGCCTGGTTCTATACTTCGCCCGAGATGTAAAAATAGATATTTATAAAATATGAAAATTTAATGCAAACAAAAACTAACCTTACTAACATTTTCCACTTATTTCGGACCTGTGGATTCTTGTGAAATATAAAAAATTTGCATGTTTCCCTCTGGTTGTAGTGATTACATCCCGGGGCCCAACATAAAACCATAATTAATAATTTGTTTTTGATTATGAAACTGTAAAAACATTTCGAGGTTAAAAAACAATTAACATTACTTTACGTACCTTATTTTAGATTAAGAAGCACTTTTAGTAATAAAGAATATTCAACACAATTAACTTTAATAATTTACATACCTGGTTTCATTTAAAACTGTAAAATAAAGTCGTAGTCTTGTACTTTTAAATCACTCAATGGCAAAACAGGCACTTTAAAAAGTTGGTTGGATAATGAACCCTGACCTACACCGAACAAAATGGCGGCGTGACGTCATGCTAACATAGCGTATTGTAAATGTAAAGAACTTCCACTTAATGTGTTTCAAATGGGCTTGTTTAAGTGCACTACATCCATCATTAAATAATCCAGATAGGATCGCTAATTATGAGCCATATTCAAATGAAGTTAATTTTAATGATATATCATTCCCTATGGAATTAAAAAATATCGCAAAGTTTGAAAAAAACAATGAAGATATTAGTATTAACGTGTTTGGCTTAGAGGAGAGTCCTGTAAGTAGTAACAAAATAAACATAATATTATAGGTCCTCTTTGTCATACCAAAATGCGTAAGGAGAACCATATAAATTTACTATAATTAGAAGCAGAAAATAGCAACAATGGACATTTTTGCTGGATAAAAAACATGTCTAGATTAGTGGGATGTCAGGTAAATAAATATGGTCATGCCGTTTTTATTTGTGATGGTTGTTTAGTATTTTTTTCGAAGAGAAAGTGATCTAGAACATTTAAAAAGAGGAGATTGTGCTTTGCTATTTTACCAAAGCCGGGGGAACATTATCTACAATTTAAGGGTTTTCATAGATCTTTTCCCGTACCCTTTACAATATAAATATAATAAATAATATAAAAAAAGTATATAAAATAAATAGTCAAATACATGAAGCATACAGTTTTGCATATTACGTTAAATGCCATTTTGATAACTCATTATCATTTCTAAGAGAATACAAAGGTAAAAATTGCACATCTGTTTATGTAAAATGGTTGATAGATGATGTAAGACATATCTACAAAAAGTATTTTTCCAATGTAATTCCCATGAAAGCACTTACTCTTGAGGAACTTTCAAAACATGAAGCAGCTACAACAACATGTTTTATTTGTAGAGAACCTTTTTCCACTGCTATAGATGAATTAACCACTATTCATAATAATGAAGAGCAACAATTAAACATGGTTAATGTGTGAGATCATGACCACTTTACAGGTAAGTTTTCGATTAACACAATTAATTATATCATGTAGCCTCATATCGTTATATTTTCGGGTTTATATAGAGGTCCCGCCCATATGAAATGTAATTTGAATTATCAAACACTCAACTTCATACCCTTTTCTACACAATGGCAGTAATTATGACGGGCACCTACTCGTGGAAGAATTAACTTTACAAATAAATGTCATAAATAGTAAAACCTCAGCAACATTAGACAACATAATTTCAAACGTGCAAAGCTTCTCAAATGTATATAATGAAGACAATGGCCTCTCTGGCTATGTTAAATTGTCACATTCACAGAGTTAAATTATCCACAAAATGTATACCCAATATTTGAAGAGAGAAGAATATATACCACTCAAAACAAAAACCATTTAATTATCTAATTGATAAAGTAGATTGGACGACACTATACAGGGTGTCCCAGCCTCGCGTCGGCCAAATGTCCTGGCTCTCTTATAAGAGATATCGAAAAATTTCAAAAACGGGGTGATAGAGGGCGTAAAGGTACATAGTCTAAAAATACTTTGAAATATACAAGGTGATCCATTTAGGCGTGACGACATAAACTTATGTTTTTTTAAATGGAATACTAGGTATATTATTACATATTTGAATTCTCCTTTTTAAAGACAACTCAAACGATATGCCACTTGATGGGTCTGGGTCGGTACCATGATATGGGTGAGTTTGTACCAAAAACATGCCAACTTTGTGAGCTCACTGTGACGCAATGGAAGAACATTTTGAGATCTAGATTGTGTCAAAAATTGTCAAACACCCTGTAGTTTACGCTACTGTTATCAGATCTAACGAAATCGGTCATTTTATACCGGGTGAGTCAGGAAACGCCAAAACTACTCTTTCTCATTTTTTTTCAAATGGAACGCCCTGTATATTATGAACCAAAGGAAAGCTCTTTGAAAGAGCTTTCCACTGATATAAAGGTTCAAGGGTCTGTCTATCATGGGTGCCAAGAATTTGATGGCAAAGTGGCACAATTCGAGGTTTATTAAAAAATTACGATCAATTTTCAATTGTTTTGTGAGTTTCCGCTGAAATCGGCGCTTTTCAGTAAAAAAATTTCAAAAATAATTATTCTTATACTCGGAGAAAAATACCGTACTTCAGTGCAGAAAAATACTTAAGTATAAAATAGTCAACGCCTGATAAATTTAATTTTTTTTTCTGAAATGCGTGTATAAATTCATGTCATGACAAGTCTTTTCTAGCCCGACGTAATTTTGTTGCGAAATGATTTATTATTTTAGAACGGTGCTTAATAAAACGTAGGTTTTCGTAGTATTTTTTTCTCAGCTTTAAAATGGTATAATTCATTCTTCTAAAATAAGACCAAAAAATACTTTTATTTTCAATTCAATGAAAGATAGTAAAATTTTTGTTAAGTGTGGGAAGCTGTTGTTCCACGTACTATCATCGAAAGAATAAATAAAAAAAAATTGTAGAGAATTTCAAATTGGTTCTAACTTTCAATTTATCGAAATAAATTCAAAAAAATCAAGTAGGTACCTGTCATAAAAGTACCAGTCTTGTAAATAGTTTACTTTATTGTTGTAAAAATTTCGAGTGTTGATATTTTTCTTAGTATAAACGAACGAGTAACAATAAATTCACCAAAGAGTTAACTGATATGATATATTGTTTGGGAGAAGCTGATAGGAATTGCTTATTGGCATCAAGGACTTATGGAATGAAATACCCCGGACACTGGTAATGTGTGTTATACCAAAAGAAAATTGAGGAACATGGTTGTAAATAATAAAGAACACGAATTGACAGTTTTGCTTCATGTGCAAGAGAATCCTCACATAAGTTGTCGTGAAATTAAACAACAAACCGATGTAAGTAAAACTTCTGTAAATCGTATCATCAATAAATACAAATATCACCCCTATCACATTCAATTACACCAAGACCTTTATAGGGAAGATTTTCAAAATCGTATTAATTTCTGCAATATAATGCTAAATAAAATTAACGAAGCCCCCTTTTTTAAAAAATGGTTTTATTAGGGGGAAAACCCCCCTTTGCGGAAAAAGGGGAAATAAAACGCTATAACATGCATTATTATGCGACTGAAACCCCACTGGGTAGGGCAGGTGGATCACCAAAATCCATGTCAATTGTTTGGGGTGGTATATAGACACCGTGGTATTGGCCGTTTTTTTGAGGATGGGGCATTAAATGGCCGAAGATATCACAATTTCTTGCGTTTGAATTTAGAGGAGCTGCTTCAAGATGTAGATGAAGACGTCAGAGAGAACATATGGTTCCAGCACGACGGTGCGCCCCCACATAACCATCGAATAGTAAAAGATATTTTAACTAATTGGAGAGGGGAACAATGAATTTGTCGTGGAGGACCCATAAGATGGCCGGCACGGTCTCCAGACCTAACTCCTTTGGATTTTTTCCTATGGGGTTATGTGAAGCAGGAGGTCTACAGGGTGAGGCCCACAAACAGGGAGGATATGCAGGAAAGAATTGCTGCAACATTTCGCAATGTTTCAATAGCTACACTAGCCGATGTTCGAAGAACAACTGAAAATCGTTTACGGCTGTGTATCAGGGAGAATGGGAACATTTTTGAACATTTAGTTTAATTTCCAGTGCTTCCACCCAGTTTCCTTCCAAATAAAGATATCGTTTCCTCTTTTTCTTGATTTCTTTTTGTCTGCAGAGAACTATCATGGTGCAGATAAGTTGATATCATTATTTTCGAAATTGTCTTACTGAAAAGAGCCGATTTCAGCGAAAATTCACAAAATAATTGAAAATTGAGCGTAATTTTTTAATAAACCTCGAATTGTGCCACTTTGCCATCAAATTTTTGGCACCCATGATAGATAGACCCTTGAACCTTTATATCAGTGGAAAGCTCTTTCAAAGGACTTTCCTTTGGTGTCATAATATACAGGACGTTCCATTTGAAAAAAATGAGAAAACATAGTTTTGGCCCTTCCTGATTCACCCGGTATAAAATGACCGATTTTGTTAGATCCGATAACAGTAGCGTAAACTACAGGGTGTTTGATAATTTTTGACACAATCTAGGTCTCAAAATGTTTTTCTATTACGTAACAGTGAGCTCACAAAGTTGGCATGTTTTTGGTACAAACTCACCCATATCATGGTACCGACCCATCGCAGACCCATCAAATGGCATATCGTCTGAGTCTTCTTTAAAAGGAGAATTCAAATATGTAATAATATACCTAGTGTTCCATTTAAAAAAACATAAGTTTATGTCGTCGCGCCTAAATGGATCACCCTGTATATTTCAAAATATTTTTAAACTATACACCTTTGCGCCCTCTATCACCCAGCAACCAGCGACAGCGACCCGAACGCGCCATGTTGCGTTTTCTGTTCGCGGCGTTACATACGCTCGCCGTGTTATCTTACGAGGTTGGCTAGACTGGGCGACAGGTCGCTGCTTGTCGCTGCCCGGTGGGGGTAGCTATTCCACAAGTGGTGTCAGTTGTATTGTGTGTTTTGTGCGTGCTTCATAAAAATGTTTGATACCGAGATTTTTTATTAATGAAGTAAGTGTACGTCCACCATTGTGGGATAAATTATTGAAAGATTATAGCAACAGGGATGTAAAAGGCAAGTTGTGGATTGAAGTTGCAAAAGTTGTCAACGAAAATTGGGAGCAGTTGTCCACGGAATGTAAAAACAAAGAAGGTGAGTGATGTTGATTTAATTTGCTTTGCACTTCAAAATGTATGTCTGATAATGTACAGGGTTTCATAAATTAATTTAATTCATTTTTTACAATATATTCAGAAATTATTAGGTTTATAAACGCTAAAGCGCAACAGAAAATAATACTAAGTTGTGCACAACAGATTTGCTACAAAATGGTTTCTTTAAGTAAACGTTTATAAACACTAAATCATATTGTACTGCCATGGAACACATCCAGCTGGCGATGTGAAATAGTCTGCAAATACATTCCGAATGTTTTTGGCAGCTGTACATGAGCCGCCAGTACCTATCACTTCTATGTTTTCCATAGGGCATGTTAGTGTCCTCGAATTGGTAACCGTCTCTAACACGCACGAAATTGTGCAAAACACAGGCAGCCAAAACAATATCTTTTACAAAATCCGGATCCAACATAATGGCAGTATGAAATACTCGCCATTTATTGGCTAAAATACCAAAAGTGCACTCAACAAAACGGTGAGCCAGCGAAAGCCTGTAATTAAAGTGTCTTTTTTTAATATCGAGGTTTCTTCTGGCATACGGTCTCATTACATGCTGGCTCATAGAAAAGGCTTCATCTGCGACAATTACGTGGGGCATCTTGGTTGTGTTTTGTAGTCTGGCAAGGGTTTACTGTCTGGTATATTTAACTGTCCATTTACTAACAAGTTATACATTGTGG
Organism: Rhamnusium bicolor; assembly: GCA_029963845.1. Lineage (NCBI taxonomy): Eukaryota > Metazoa > Arthropoda > Insecta > Coleoptera > Cerambycidae > Rhamnusium > Rhamnusium bicolor. Next base: position 280,123 of record JANEYF010002429.1, on the reverse strand, counting down.
ACTGTCTAAATATGTTAGAATCAGCTGATTTGCCATAATGACCCACGTCAACAACAGTGAAACAATAGTTTGCATCAACTAGTGCCATCAATACGATTGAAAAGAAATGTTTGTAATTGAAAAACTTTGATCCACTATCTGCGGGCCTTAGTACTCGGACGTGTTTCACATCCAGTGCTCCTATGCAATTTGGAAAGTTACTCCTGGTTTGAAACTCACTAGCGATTCTTTTCCAGTCTTCTTTGCTTGGTTGAGGCATAACCTTTGCTTTCAGATTATTCCATACAACTTGGCACGTTTCTCTGATGATACTACTGAGTGTAGATCGTCCAATGCGGTACTCAAAAGCTAAGGATCTGAACGTATTTCCTGTTGCTAGGTACCTAAAAACACAACAAAACTATTAGGATATTCTTGCTCTATTTGCGGTAGGAGACCTCACTACAGTGTAGCTTATAGCCTATAGATTTTAAGTGTGCCGCTATAGGGATCTCAGAAATAATTTAGGTATATTAATTTTCTCAAAATTTTTGTTATATGTATATACTGTATACTGTACCTCCAAGAAGCTGAATGCTTAAAATTTTGTCATCTTTCTAGTGAAAGAACTTCAAAAGAAATGGAAGTCACTACACGATGCATTCACCAGGGAGTTAAGGATTCAAAAACAACTAAGCGGAAGTGTTCAGAAGAAACGGAAAAAATATTATTATTTTGACCAATTACTGTTCTTGGTTGGGACTACAGAAGACGGAGGGTAATTATTCCCTTTTTCTCTTATATTAAAAAGCATGGGGCGTGTTCCGTTCTATATTGTATATCTGTAAAATTTACATAACCCTCAGTACATTATTGTGCATTATTGTTTTTTAGGTCAACTACAAATCTCGTTTAATCACCGACCGATCAAAGTACGATTGAAGAGAACGGTGAAACAGAGGAATCGACTGTAGACCTACCAATTGTATTAACAGCCACGAAAATACCAGCAGCTCGTTCCAAAAAAAACGCAGCAATCTTTGTTCGAAACGGTTGTCATAAATCACTTGATGCAGATCAGTCAAGTAGACGAGGCCGAGGTGGCAGACAAAAATTTTTTACTGTCGTTTCTGCCTATGATGAAGAAGCTACCAGTGAATACTAAGTTGTGGGCACGAATGCGCATTACTGAGGTAATGCAGCAAGCAGTTTCCGGTAACACTTTCAACTCACCCCCCTCACTACCAACCACCTCAACCATCAGAGTCACAACCAGAATGCTACTATCAAAATTTTTCACCCCGTCCACAGTATCATACTCAACCACAACAACAATCTTATTCTAAAACAGTTTATAATTCTGTTCAACAACAACTGCCACATGTTCCAAATTCTACGAACCAAAAATATTTTTATGTTCCGTACATAAACGATCCTCCTACATCAGATTCTGATGATCACAGTAGCATAAATCACAATTCCCCTGTTTCCCCATCTATTTCCGATTCTGTTAGTAATTCCGACATCTTCAGTGTGAAAAATTCCTGAATATGCTGATAGAACCGAAATTGTAGAAATAACAAAATAATTCTTTTTTACCAAATAACGTATAGTATATAATGTGTACCTAATGTATTGTAGCCTACGTCATGTTTTCATAAGTATATGATTTTATAACAATATAACCTTTGTGAAAATTAGGGCCTGTCTTTTTATAATCACTCCTTTATCTCAATTATTTATGTTTAATTATATTTTATAAATTCGATTTTTGGGGCAGTAGGTCCAATTTACTTAAAACTATTATCTACATTAACTTGCCGTCGTTTCTGTTTAATTTATTACCATCGACATACTCGCAAGAATATACTATGTATTTTCAACAAACTAAACAAATACATCTACATATGCTATTATGTTGTTTTTACACGAAAACATTAAATTTTAATTAATGCGATATGTTAAAAGAATTTAAATCAACTCTATTCTTACAATACCCTGAAGGTGGTAATATATTATACCGAAACGTCGGCAACTTAATATAATACTTTTTTAATGAAATTGGACGTAATACCTGCCTAATACATACCCCAAAAATGATCTCGTTTTCAATCTCTGTAGTAAGTAAATAGCTTCTTACCTAAGGGTTACAGCAAGCCGCTCCTCTGCAGATATGGATAGACTTTTTTGTGATGTCACTTTTAATGTACAAGAGCTCGTCAAATGACGGTGTGCTCATTCTGAAGTAAGAGAAGAATTTTTCTTCATCGTTTCTCAATAAACCCATTATTGTGTGAAGCTGACCGTGCGACAATCGAACAATATTGAGCAGGTGCACACCGAATCTCCGTTTCTTCTTTTTTTTTTAAGTAGGATCTCACAGCGATGATTGCGAGGAGCACGTCAGCATCATCCATTGTCAAAAAGACGACTGCGTTCTTGTCGCCCTAGTGTAGCCGGTTTCAGCGACCTGGTCGCTAAGCTAGGTAACTTTGTCGTCAGGTCGCTGCGACCAGGTCGTCGCGACCTGGTCGCCTTATGTGGCCGTATACTAAATAATACAATAAGTGTACGGCCAAGCTTGCGACCTGGTCGCCGCGATCAGGTCGCAAAGATGTGTTGCATGAATTCTTATGTAACTGGCCATAGTAGCGACCCGCGACAGCGACTGGTTTTAAAAACGCTCCGAGCCATACTTACGTTCAGTCGAGTCATTGCTTCGCTGTCTGTTACAGAGGCAACATCTTTGAAACAGAATTATTTATAAACGAAATTAAATCCAGACCACAACTGTGGAATTTAAAACATAAAGAATATTTAAATCGGGATATAAAAGGAAAATTGTGGATCGAAATTGCTATTATTCTAGTGGATAAGTGGGACGAACTGAATAATGTCGATAAAAACAAAGAAGGTAAGAAAAATATTGATTTATTCATAGATCTGTTGAATTTATATTAATGTGAAATTGTTAAACAACGTATGTATATGTATATAATTCATATTATGTCATACTGCCATGGAACACTACCTGCCGGGGAAACAAAAAAACTAGCAAATGAGTTTCGGATGTCTGTTGCTTTGTTACTTGTACCACCTGTACCTATTATTGCTATATCTCCCATGTCACAGGCCAGGGTGTCTTCAAATTTGTAGCCATCTCTCAATCTCACAAAATTGTGGAGAATGCAGGCAGCTGAAACTAACACCACTGTAAAGTCTGGGTCAAGATGTATAGCGGTATGAAACAACCGCCACTTGTTGGCTAAAATACCAAACGTACATTCTACAAATCTCCGTGTCCTGGACAATCGATAATTGAAAATCTTTTTTTTGTTCAAGATTCTTTCTTACATTTTCACTCATAGCAAACGCCTCGTCGGCTACAAAAACAAATGGCATTGATGTGTTTGGTTCAAAATTACGCAATGGTTTCTTTTGTGGTAGGTTTAAAGATCCCGTCATTAATTTCCTATACAAAACAGACGATCTGAATATATTAGAGTCTGCTGATTTGCCGTAACTTCCTACGTCAATAGTTGTGAAACAGTAATTTGCGTCAACCAAACCGAGTAATACAATAGAAAAAAAAATTTATAGTGGAAAAACTGCAATGCTGAGTGCGCTGGTTTAACTAATCTTACATGTTTCCCGTCAAGGGCACCAATACAGTTGAGAAAGTTGGTTCGGTTTTCAAAATCTTCCGCGATTTTCATCCATTCTTCTGTTGTGGGTTCCGCCATAAATGTATCCTTCATAGATGCCCATATCACACTACACGTTTCCCATATAATTACGGTTGGCTAATTAAGGTCAGGTAGTGAAGTAGGAGTGCAAAGTCTGCACTATTTTGGTGGATACGGTGGAAGATAGGTGGATGAGTTAGTAGATGTTTGAGACAGTGGGTGTATGTATAGAAGGGACATTACTTCTCAGCCATGGGTTTATTATTAGAAATAATGTAAGTACCAATTTTTGTAATTAGAATAAGTTTAGTTAAGGACTCTTTCTTTACATTGTTAAACTTTTATTTAAATAAATGTTATATTTTCGTAATTCCTGCTCTTTCACTATCATCTGCTACACCCCTAGTGCGTATGTGGCTTTAGGACAAGTCGTATACGTAACATATAACAGATATTTTAGGTAGTTAGTACAAATAAAATATTATTTTCTAACAGTGAGTTAAATATCATTAATGAAGCCCGTGGCTTTGCACAAGCTTAAAAATATCGGACCTCTAGTAATAGGTTAAATGTTAAGGAACATTTATATATGAACTTACAGTTTTTTGTTTCCTTGTGTTTTTTCATATATCCCGAGTACACCCATGGAAGGCAAGAGGCTAAAGTTAGGTCCCTAAAAGAATTGAGTAAAAGTAGATAACATGCATATAAAATGAAATACTCGACTTACCAAAAGAGATGTCTCATGCACGATAACAAACAGTGTAAACCCTTCTGAGTCATTTGTCTAGCCTGCTTTCATTGTACCATACTGCCCTGGGACTTGAAACTGGGTGAGAGCATCATACAAACACTCACCATAGGATACCATCACAACCTCCAAACACTTCCTCAATATCATAGCTTGGAATAGAGGATACAAATTTACCACTCTGACAAATGGATGTGAGGAACAGAAATTTACCTTCATTAACACAACCGGATGAGGCAAACACAAAACAAGGCAATTCTTTAATGGTTAATGCACCCACCTCCATAAAACTTGAAATCAGGCTAACGCGAACGTTTCAGTTGTCGTCAACAAGTAACTAACGAACAAAAACTGTCCAAACACAAAATGCAGTGCAAGGTTATGTGATGTTGCCGTTGTCAGCCTCACAGAACAGGAAAAAGTCAGCCTACTGACAGCGCACGGACACAGAATTCATATCATATCTGTGACACAGACTCAATTGGACAGTTTCGAACTAGGACCGTAAAAACTCAATAGTGAACAGTGCCGGACTCAGCCCGAATTTTACCTGTGCTCAAGGGAATATTTTTGTAATAAGTAATTTAATAGTTCGATTTGTTTGTTTCGGCCAGGGTAGGCTAGTATTATTGTATTATAGGGATTTTCACATGGATGTATGATTTTCAGGATTTTATTTTATAGGCTATTTTCAGTCTAGTTTGAAACGTCTCAAATAGATTTATGTTAGCAAGGTACTTAGGTATCTATTACAGTCAGGCTGAAAAGCAAATAAAGCTGGGGACCAGCTTTCACGAGACCGGGGAGATATGTCAAGAGTCAGAAAATACTTATTATTTAATTATATATTTAAATATTCCAAGTCAGAAAATATTCCAAAATAATTCATAAAAGTATTTCGGTGTGTATAATTGAATAATTTCTAAACAATTTATATTATTATTTATTTATATAATAATAAAAACAAAAGTTGATGCATTGGCTTAAAATCTAAAACAATAGAAACTATGACATACCTAGAGACCTACATTTGGCGGTTGGCTAATTAAGGTACGCGTCCACTGATCGGTATCGTACGCATCGGATGCATCGAAACAAAATATTCTTTGCGTTATTTATTATGACGCTGCGTCCATTTAATCGCATCGTACGGAACGGATATCGGTAAATCCGCTCGGTATTCTCAACAAGGCAACTTTTCCGATGAGTACGATGCGTACGTCTGACGTCATTCGCATTTCCGAGCAGTGGACGATGGTAAACGGAACGGCTGAACGGATTGAAGATTGAAAACATTTTATTGTTGTGAATTAGTTTAGTTTATTGTTAGTTATCATGGACGACGGTCTGTTAATAACAGTCGTACAAAATTAAGAAAAAAGTATTTAACCTAAAACATGCCGATTACACCAACTAACTGCGGAGGGATAACATTTGGGAGGAGATTGGAAGAATTATGAAAATGCCAGGTAGGTTAAGTTATTTGTTTATTCTATACATAGATCATTTTAAGGTATATAATGTGAAGTACATTGTTACTACTTACTTTAATTATTTTATAATGAAAATTGTATATTTATTCATGTAATAAGTCTCCTTCCTACTCCAACTTTATTAAGTTGCCATGACACGGATCCTAAATCCGAGTTAAAGTAATTCGTAAAACGTTCCCTAACTTCTAATGCGTCGGCGGGTGCATTCCCGCCAATTCCATTTAAGTTTCGCAATCCTCGCATATCAGAGAGAGAAACATTAATGTCATGTCCTGTCCAGTGACAAGAGTCATTCCTCAAAAAATTGTGTAAACAACAAGCGGCAATTACAACAGAATTTATATGTTCATGTGACATGTTCAGCTTGCGTTCGAAAACTCGGAATTTTCTAACCAAAATTCCAAAAGAATTTTCAGAAACATTTCAGCCCCGGCTCAATCGATAATTGAATACTTTTTTTTCTTCATTCCCGCGAACTATATCTCTAGAGTATGGTTTCATTAAATTGGTACGCAATGGGAAAGCTTCATCTCCAACAATTACGAACGGCAGGATTTCATTACTTCCAGGTAGCTGCTTAGCGGGAGGAATGTGTAATGTATTATTATTGAGTCCTCTCCCCAAATTTGAATTTTTAAAAATACCACCATCTGAGTTTTTACCATATGCGCCTACATCGATAGCTATAAACTTGTAATTAGCATCTACTAAAGCAAGTAAGACAGTACTGAAGGTTTTTTATAGCAAAAAAAATTGTGTTCCACTATGAGGAGGTGCTTGAATTAGTACGTGTTTACCATCGATGGCTCCTATTAGGTTTGGAAAATTCCATTTAGTGTAAAAATCATGCTCTATTTTAAGCCACATCGCTTCATCAGGTGTTGGCATAACAATTGGCTGCAATTTTCTCCAAATAGCGTCACAACATGAATATACTATTTCTCGTACTGAACGTTCGCCCAAACGGTAGTTAAAAGCTAGTGACCGAAAAGAGTTTCCAGTAGCTAAATATCTGAAATAGAAAAAAAATACATTAATATAAACTACAGTTAAAGTTAATTGTAAAAAAAATATTGTTTCAGATAAGATATGTCGAGAACGTTGGACACGCCTACGTGACAATCATCGCAAAGCTTTACAACTGCGAAAAACAAAATCTGGTTAGGCAGCATCAAAGATGAAGCCTCCAAAATTTGATAAAGAATTAAGATTTCTAGTTCCCTATCTTTTTGATGAAGAAATTCGACACTCAAACATTTCTTCTCCGACCAATCTTCGAACAGAGTCTGAAGAAGAAGACGAAGTAAATACTGATCGTGATGATGGAGATCGTAGTGTAGGATTTTCGGAAAATTTGTCTAGTATGTCTGCACCTTCGACTTCTCGTGTCTCCACTCCAATGGATGCGAAGCGTCGTAAAGGAAGTAAACATGTAGAACAACCTTCTGCCGCATCAGTACTTGAAACATTTCTACGAAGCAAAGAAAAAAAATAATATTGATATAGCCGTTCAGGATCCCCTAAGTAACTTTTTTGCAACAATGGCACAAACTGTCAAAACATTTCCATTGCGTGATCAAATTGAGATCAAAGGAAAGCTTTTCCAGATGGTACATTCTGTCGAGGTGAGAATGGCCACTGCAATACCTAGTAGTCAACTTACTTCTACTATTCAGACGGATGCTACTAATGAGGAACATCAGAGATCATCACATCTTGGCACTGATCCCTATTATAGCTATGATCTTTCTCAACAGACCGACAGTAGTAACCCTAATAGTAATTCAGATTATACATATTTATAAGAATGAACAAAATAAATACATACCTTAAACAAATTGCTAGTCTTTCTTTAGGTCCAATTGCTACTCTGAATGTTGTGTTTTCTCTGGTTAAATCGGGTGTCAATATATCAAGGAGAGTTTGAAATTTTTCATGTGACATATGAAAATATTGAAAAAATTTAACTTCATCTTCCACTAGATCGGGGAACAATGTGTGAAACTCTCCATATTCCATTCTCTTCTTGCACATATTGTGAAATTAATCGGAATCGAAAAGTTAAAGGTTTTTATGTAACTACATTTCTCTCCATAAAGGAAAAAAGATCCCCAAGAATTTTTTAAGTAAACAAGAATGTCTGTTCCTATTTTTGAACGATTATTATCAATGGTACAACCATATCTGAGGCAAAAGAAACTGCCAGATAATATCAATAGCGAAGAAAGGTTGGCAATCACTTTACAGTATGTATTCACAGGAATGTATTTATAGGTATCTTATATTTTTCATTTTTAGTTACCTATCACAAGGAGTATCCATGAGCTTACATGGTGTTATCAACTAGGGCATACCACCGTCCATAAAATCATACACGAAGTGTGTGACGTGTTATGGAAAGTTTTGAATCCCATTTATTTAAAAGCTCCAAATACAAAAGAAGAGTGGCAGAAAATTGCTCAAGGGTTTTATAAGAACTGGAATGTTCCTAATTGCACTGGGGCCTTAGACGGAAAACATATTAATATACAAGCACCTAGTCACTCCGGATCCCTGTTTTTCAATTACAAAAAAACATTTAGTATCGTGTTGCTAGCCGCATGTGATGCTGATTATAATTTTACATTAATAGATGTACGGGCTTATGGTTCCCAGAGTGACGGAGGAATATTTAAAGAATCTGCTTTTGGTGTAGCGTTGGATATGGGGAGCCTTAACATTCCTGAACCATCACCAATTAGCAATAATATATCTGTACCCTATGTGTTTGTTGCTGATGAGGCTTTTCCTCTAAAATCTTACATAATGCGCCCTTTTCCAGGGCGACATTTAGGCAATAGGGAAAAAATATTTAATTATAGATTTTCCAGAGCCAGAAGGGTTATTGAAAATGCATTTGGGATATTAGTTGCCCGTTGGCGATTATTAAAGCAAATAATATGTGCAGATATAAAAAATATTGATAATTTTGTTAAAGCCATAGTATGCCTGCATAATGACGTTAAAAAAGAAAATGGGGAGTTGTATTGTCCAGCAAATTATGCAGACACGGAAACAAGATATGGAGACTGGAGGACAGAGACCAATGAACTCTCGTCTGTTGGAAGATTATCCATCAATAATGCTACACGAGCAACCTATGGAGTGCGTGAAATGTTGGCAAATTATTTCATAACGAAAGATGGCGAGGTTCCATGCCAGTACCAACATACCGTAAATTGAACATAATAATAACATTTATTTTTTTTAATAATTTTACATGGTTAAGTTTTCATTCAGTCTAAAGGTATATTAAGTTAATCTTATACAAAATTATTTTTATATTTATATGTGTACGTATGAACATCGACATTATACATACATCTATCATATAAAAAGATGAGAAACTGAAAACTGATGAGAAAATAAATTATAATTAGCCTCACTTAAGTCTGTAAACTAAACTTGAATGTGTTAGTACAATATTTTTATTTTTTTCTGATTATTTTGTACAATAAATATTTTGCAGGTTATTTTGTATAAATTAAGGACTAGAAGATTGAATAGTTAATTCTGCATTTTGTTACTTTGAATTTATTTCAGTTTTATAATATTAAATAATTTGTCCTCCATCAATAAGCCTCTCTAGTTATTTCTGAAAAATTCAATATCCAATGCCTTACAATTATTTTTTTGTACGATTTAAAAGTAACCACATTTATATTCATGTCCCTAATAGTTAAGTTGTACAATCTTGGTGCCAGGTAGGTAAAGCTTTTTGTACCTGTTTTATTCACTCTTGAACTATTAATTTATCATTATTTCTCATATTGTTTGTTATTAGATATTTTGTATTGCTTGTAATAAATAATATCTGTTCTTAATATATTTGCCATTTTTATTGAATCTTATAATTGAAAACAAAATTATTACTGAATATAGATATCTGAATAAAAAAAAAACTTTACTTTATCATTTATTTATTATTAATTTGACTAACAATACCACATAAATTCAACTTAACATTACGAATCTTCTATGTCATCCAAGATGTACAATATTTGCCTTTTGGCAATTTTTTTCTTGTCTGGAGGAAGTTCTACCAGGCGACTCTCGACATATTCACAAAATGTATGGCCCGAACTTGAACTTGAACAGCAGCTATCCTCTCTTCCAGTTTATCTGGTTTTTTTCTTTTTGGTGCAATTCTGGAAGTGGACGGTGTTGCCATAGTCTCGGGTGGATCAGTTTCCTTTGATGTAGACGGTGTCGTTATAATGACATCAACATCGATGAGTTGAGACTCTACATTGATGGCTTCCGATTGCTCCGCTGGGTCAGGGCTTAATATTGTTCCCATTGTATGATACGGAGAACCTGGCTCTACTGATGATGATAAACTAGCACTACCTGCTGCTGAAGCAGGTCTTGACACAGGTCTCTTCACATTTGATGATGTTCTGTAAAATTCAAATATTCAAACTAAATATAAATTAAAAAATTTAACTAATATTAGAATTAAAATACCAACTTAAAACGTAACTGTTAAAAAATATTTAACTTAGAGGTATAACGTGTCCCATTTAATGCTTCTATATAAAAATTGAAGATGTACCTTCTTGGTAAAATATGCTTCTTCAAAAATACTAAATTTTTGTAAAATGACCACTTGGGTTCAACAGCTGCAGCTCCAGATGGGATATCTTTTGCAGTCTTCCTCTCACGGACATAACGGTCCCTCAAATTCCGCCACACCCTGTAGTATTCTTCAACTAAACATAAATATTTTTATTAATAAAAATGTAAATTAATAAAGATTCACAACGCATAATTTATTTGTAATACACACCTGTTTCCCCCATAGCAGCACTAATTTCTTCCCATGAATTTTCCCTCATTTTTGAATCTTTAAAATCTTTCCTCTGTTTATCATATATATTCGGGTGGCATTCAATCAGGGAAATTAATAATCCTTCATCCATTTTAATAGTTTACAGAGTTTCGTACAACACTGCATGTAGACGGAGGTGTATTTAATAATATAGTAAAGCGCAAACTCCTCAAACACCAATAGAAATCGTTCCCTGCAACGCACGCATGGAAAAAGATAAAAGTTGACCATCTCTTGCGGGAGCGGTTATCGACGTTGCGTTTGGTAACGATGATGCGTACTCACTATAAATGGCACTGTGCAAGCATGCAAGTTAATTTTCATGTGTTACGTTTCCTAACGATACCAATGCGGGGAACGATGGTGCGTAATGCACTATAAATCAGCCTTTATAATTCAGAAATGATAGATTAGAAAAAAATATACATGAAATCACTAGCCACTACATATTTGACATTGCAGGCCAAGTTCTTTCTTACCGAATCTGCTTTACAAACGTTCATTGATGGGATATCTGATATCAATGAAATAACTTTAAAAAATATTCATCAAATATTAAATCAATCTAGTCAACCACAAACAGGACAAACAATTGAATCGAAAATTTGTTTAAAGTGGCTCATAATACCTCGGATGGATTTTTAAAGTCGCCTTATATACGACATAAATATTACAAAAATAACTTCAATTTTGTGACACCTGTTTGGTGTTTTTTGTATTATGTGCCAATAATTGAGACAATAAAAGTTTTATTAAATAATGACCATGTTTACAAGCAGTGGCATAGAAATTATCAAGCAGATTTGGGTATTTTTAAGGACATTAATGATGGTGATTGCTATAAGAAAAATCATTTTTTTGTCACTTGTCCTAAAGGTTTACAAATTGTACTTTACCAGGATTCCTTCGAGGTATGCAATCCTTTAGGTAGCTCAAGAAAAATTCATAAGATCGTTGGTATATACATGACCCTTGCAAACATACCTCCATATTGTAGATCTAAAGTAGATCAAATACAATTAAAGAGTCCGGTGCAAAAAGGGGGCAGCTCCACTTTTGGACGAATTTCACTTTTATAGTGGAACATAATAATAAAAAGATGCTCTATTGAATGGTGCAAGAACGAGGCACCTCCGTTAATTTGTTTGGATGTTATATGGGAAATATTTATGTCCCCTTCATCAATTCGGTGAGATGTCTCGTTTTTGCACCGAACTAGTTCATATTTTGCCGTTTCGATGCAGCAAATGCAAATTCATTTTAAAAAAGTACTGATTTAATCTGCATGCATTTTCTGTTTAGTTGTTATTCTAATGGGTCATATGCGTGGTAAACATGCCAATCGCCCTAACATGATTCCTGAGAACATAATACATCAAATTGATTCTCATATTCAGTCATTTCCAAAGAGAACATCTCACTATAGTCGCACAAAAAATGAAAATAAATATTATTTGAATCCTGAACTAAATATGAACAAAATGCACAAACTTTATCTTCAAAAATACGAACCAGATATTTACGCTGCAATCCAGAATGGTCAACAAGTAAAACCTCAAGTTACTTATGACTATTTTTGTCGACATTTTATAACAAACTATAACTACTCTTTCGGAAAACCACGTTCTGATACATGCCAAACGTGTGATAGACTGGACAATCTCATATCTGCAGAAAAAGATGAGCAAGTAATAAAAAATCTAAAAGTGGAAAAAGCAGTACATGAAAAGAAAGCTAATTATTTTTACACAAAATTAAGAGATGCAGAGGTTAAGATGAGGAACAATCAAACTGAGTTATTAGAATTTGATTATCAACAAAATATGCCCCTTCCTCATGTACCCAGTGGAGATGGCTTTTTTAAACGTCAGCTTAGGAAATACAATTTTTGCATTTTTGTAGCAAGCGCTGGAAAATCGTACTTCTTTATGTACGATGAAACAGTCGCAAAGAAAGGACAAAATGACGTAGTAAGCTTTTTACATTATTTTATTAATCAATATGTGCCAGCAACTGTAACAAAGTTATTCCTGTACTCTGATAACTGTTCCTCGCATAACAAGAATCAAACTTTAGCTCAGTATCTCTATATCATTACCGAAAATAAGAAGTTTTCCAAAATCATATAGAGATATCTAGAACCAGGACATAGCTTTCTTCAATGTGATCGAAGTTTTGGATTGATAGAAAAGGAGAAGAGAAAGCGAGAAAAGATTCTGTTACCAGAAGAATGGGTTGCGTTGGTGAAAAACACATGTCGCAAGTTTGAAGTAGTTCGAGTTACCCAAGATATTATTCTAAATTTCAGTGGCCATTTCAGTAAGCTTTTTAAAAGGACTGTATTTAATAAACGAAAACAAAAATTTGCAATCTCTTCTTACCGTATAATGGAATACACAGAAAAAGGTGTTGAATGCAGCAGCTCCGCCAGTGCCTGTTTCAATAAAGAATTTATTCTTCAGAAACCTGGAGTAAATCTGACTCTACCTGGTCTTGAGTCACGTCTCTACTGTGGACCGTTACCACTCAAGCACGCTAAGTATCTGCATGTAAAACAACTAGCAACAAAACACGTACGTGCAGACTATATGTGGTTTTACGAGGGGCTTAAGTACCAAAGAGAAGAACAGCCTAACCAGTCTGAAGGCAGCTTCACAGATGTTTAATATTAATTACTCTAACACAATATATTAATTTTGTAACTCATTTCTACATATAAATGTTTAAAAATTATTGATTTCTTATTTAATAGTGTATTAATTGCAATTGAAACATTTCAGATTACTTGCCGGTGCAAAAAGGAGACAGCTCCTCAATTTTCTTTCTATTGCTGTACTTTAACGAAATTATTTAAAAGTGTGAAATGTAAACATATTATGTATTTCTTACTAAATTCCAACCTGGTGTTTACAGAAAAACGAAAAAAATACATATTTTATAAGTTAAACAGTTTTTACCGTCTCCTGAAAAATTTATAAAAATGGAGCTGCCACCTTTTTGCACCGGACTCTTCAATTAGTAGCACTATGCTTAGAAAGTACTGTTAAGCAGTTCGGATTCAATAAAATCCTTGAAGTAATAGTGAGAGATATAAAAGTTCTGGAAACTGAAGGAGTAGAAATAAAGCCTAATGAATTTGTGAAAGACACCCTAATAGCAGTAATCGGCCATAATCTTGGAAGCCACCAAATCGGTGGATTTTCAAAAAAATTTTAGCACTAATAAATATGTGTGCCGTTATTGCTATGCAACTAAACCAGAAATTAATAAAGATCACAGAAAAACTTTTCCCCTCGGAACGGTGGATTCTTATAAACATGACGTTATTATAGCATCAACAACAGGGGAAATCACCAATGGTGTTAAATATAATTCTCTTAAACGACAGCAAATATTTTCATGTAGCTAATCCTGGTTTGCCACCTTGTTTGGCACATGATGTTTTTAAGGGAATTCTCTCATATGATTTTATGCTCTGTGTAAATACATTAGCAGTTGAAAAATGTTTTACTCTTGAATTTCTTAATGAGAAGTTGCAAAAAGTACGTTTCAATTATGAAAATGAATACGACAAAGTTCCTCTGATACCAAAAAAAATGTCAAAAGCTATTGGGAAGTGCTACAGAAAATTTAAGGTTACTGTTGATATTTCCATTTCCTCTACTTGACGTTGTAAATGATTACCCTATTTGGAAAATGTTAAAACACCTGCGAGATAAAAGTGTTCTGTTGATGTCTGTTAAACTTTCTGCAAGTCAGTTACCATATTTGAAATATTTAATTATGGAATATATTGAGGAACGCGTTACTTTGTTTCCAGAAACTCAGCTTAGGCCAAAGCACCACTATCTCTTGCATTATCCGTACCTAATCAAGAAATATGGGCCATTTAGACATTTATGGACTTTGAGATATGAAAGTAAGCATTTGTACTTTAAAAATGTCCTTAGACATTCGCCAAATTTTAAAAATATTTTGCATAGTCTATCAGAAAGGCATCAATTACTCCAAGCCTTACATGCGACGCAGGGAAGTTTGTTTCTAGACAAAGTAATGTGTGATGAAGCAGTTTTATATTCTCCTACCGATTGTCCTGCAGAGATATCAATGTTTATATCTCATTTTTGTCCATTTAGTGACAAAAAATTTCTAGCTACAAAAGTTACTTTTAGGGGAATAACCTACACTGTCGGAATGAGACTGTGCTGTGAGAAAACTGACTCTGTTAATTTTGTGTTATGCTCAATAAATTATATTGTCATTAATTGCAGTTACAACGATTTATATTTTTTTGGCGAGAGTTGAGATTGGTCTTAATGATTCGCTTGGTGGATATGAAAATCTAAATGACGATCATAATTTTATTGGAATTAGTTACAATAACTTACTGTCACATGATCCTATATTGCATTTTGTTACACCAAACAACCAAAGTTTATTTGCATTTAAATCAGCACCGTTTGAAGTTTCATGACTTTTCATGTAAGCATAGTATAAGCAAGCAGTCTTATCAACTATAATTTACTATTCTGCTTTTATAAAAATATACCTACATAATATTTGCAGCTTCAATATTTTTGTAGCACATAATTACAAATTAAACTCATATTATTTATATAAAAAATTAGTATATAAATGTTATACGTGTAATCATAATTTGTTACCAATAAACCATGCAAAATATTTTAGTTATAAATATTTACTTTTAATAAATAGATATTAAACTTTGTTTTTACGAAAAAAAATAGTTAATTGAAAAAAGTATTTCAATGTAAAGTAGTCAAATTAGTCAATGTAAAAAAATACATGTTGATTGTACATATTTGAATTGATCGCTTTTTTAAAATTGATTTTTTTTATTCGTAGGAATATAAGTGTCACTGCATTGGATGATTCGGAAAATATTCCTCAGGATATAGATGATAATAATGAGGATTTTCAGATGATAATAATGAGGATTTTCCTGATAATAACAGCATTCAGAGTTTTAACAATGAGGAGAATGCTAAAGCATGCTTTTTTGTGGAAAAATAACTATCAAACGAAAAAGTAGAAAAATTTTCTGTCGTCAAATCAAATGTAAGAATAAGTTTCTGTTAAACATCAAAAAGTACGCTGTAGAATTAAATGATTTAGCAATGATACAGAAGATATCAGACGAATTGAAAACTCAAGCGCTACTGTGTTATCATGGTTCTTGTAATTTGCAATATTTTGCCAACTTTCAAACTTTGTCAAAAAACCGCAAACAGATGATTGGGCCAGAACACGAAATTATAATAAGATAGCACGGCAAAAACTTATTAGCTTTATTAATGAGGAAATACTGTTAAAAATGAAAATTATGTCATTGAAAGTTTTAGAAACATGCTATATAATATTTTTGCAAGAACTGTACGAAAATGAAAAAGTTGAATGTAATAACATGTTCTCGACGAGCACATTGAAAAAATTCATTATCAATCATTTTAAACAAAAGATACAAATTGTGACAATATCAGGTAAATTATATATTCTGTCTTCTACTATTGATATCGAATTAATTAGTGATGAAGAAATTGAAGACATAATTTTCACGGAAGAAGCAAAAACAATCGCCTTAAAGTATAGAGCTCGTATATTAAAAATAAAAAAAAAACATTGTCTGCTTATCTTGACAGTGATACTTTAGATAAAGGAGAATGTGATGTTCCTCAATGGTTGGATGTTTTTTGAAATACGCGTTAGGTGGCCCACGAATGAAATATGAATCCACCAGTAAGATTGATCGTGTATCTTCTGCACTTTCACAAGACTCTATTTTTAATATACACAATGGCAAAATTCACCCTAGAAAACATATTGTTAGGAATGTGCATGAAAAGCATTACAGGTGGTAAACTAGCCGTTGACATTTTAAATCGTCAAGGCTACTGCATAAGCTACACAAAAGTATTGGAACTTGAAACGAGTGCAGCTTATTCATGTGCAGCAAGAAAGCAATTTTGTCCTTCTGGAATTATCCCAACTTCGTCATTAAGCAGCGGTGTGGCATGGGATAACTATGACCGTTTTGTTGATACTTCTTCTGGAAAAGATACACTACATGACACCGTAGGTATTATGTACCAAGATATTCCTCTTGAGCAAGAAATGAGTACTGTTAATATCAACGAACCAGTTATAGATTGCGAAGATCTATCTTTAAATATTCGAGATAAAAATGGTCGTCGAAAAAGATCGTGATTCTAACGAAGTACCAATTTTAACTTGTGCTAAACAGCGACGTCCTAATTTTTATGAAAATGCTACAATTACAGTGGATAATGAAAATGCAACAAATATATTAAAGGAACCAGACAACCTTGCAGCACTTCAACGATTACAGTTTTCATGGTTACTTTCACACAAACTACAGATTGAAGGTACCCCAATTTGGACAGGTTATGCTGCAAAAAATTTCAAAAATGAAAGTAAAATTCAGAAAGTGGAGTATCTGCTTCAAATTAATGATTCTCCGACAGATCCAAAAGTAGTTAAGGAAACGATGTCAATTGCTGATGAATGTGGCAAAAAATATAATGTGACGTATGATTTAAATATGGCAAAATATGCCATGAGAATACAAGCCGCAGAAGACGAATTTCAAAGGCTTTTTATTCACTTTGGAACATTTCACATTTTTTTATCTTACTTTAAGGCCATTGGAAAATTTATAAATGGATCCGGTTTAACTAACATGCTCGTTGATTGTCAAATTCTAGCAAATGGTTCAGTTTCATCATTCTTGTCAGGTAAACACTACAATCGCTGTAGGAAAATTCATCCACTTCTCTCTCTAGCTCTTCAAATGCTGCACTTAGACAGCTTTTTACAATCTCGGGAGGATGAACTAAATGATGTTCATACATATTTACAAAATTTGAATTCAGGAGCAGATTCTAATGTACAAATTTCAGATCAAGTTTTTAATTCATTACTTAAGGAATACGATTCTTATAAAAAAGACACTTTGGAGGGGAAGCACGGCAAAACTGCTCAAATATATTTAACATATGTACAGCTAATTAATTATTATTGAATAGTGGTGAGAGGTAGGGGCAGGTCGGGGTATTTGCCCGCTGAGTGGTTGTTTCCTTCAAATCATATTAAATAACAGTAGTTTAGTCCACCAGGGCTAGAGGTCGCCGCTCTCGGTACTTGCTACACAAGTCTCTATCCGCCACAGAGACATCTATGATGCCGTTCGGATAGTAGCATTTAGACCATACGAGAAGTTTCATACCTTTCACCACTATTCAATTTAGTATATGACTAGCAGATTGGCCACTATCATTTGTCTGTTCCATAACCTATGGCATACTGAGGAGAACAAATAAGTTCGAAACCGGTCTATGTCTGGTTAGGAATTGACAAATGATATTGGCTATCGATCTATCATGGTTTGAAGGTATAATCCAATGCAGGTCGGGGTATTTGCCCGCTGAGTAGTTGTTTCCTTCAAATCATATTAAATAATTATTATTTAAATATGGATTATAGTGTCCGTACAGCAGATTTAGAAATGTTCAAGCATGTATTGGTGAAGATAACTAATGTATTTTTTTCAATGAATCATCCCAATTATGCTAGATCTTTAACCATTTATCTGGATAAAATAGAAAATATTAATAATACACACCCAGGTTTATTGGAAGATTCCGGAAGTACTTTCCTTGGCATTAGGCGGACTGTAAAACCATTTTCGCGTATTCCAATAGATATTACTCTAGAGCAAACGATAAAAGCTGACGCTGCTTCTACATCTGGTGTTAAGGAAATAACTGATTCTTTTAGCCGAAGAGAAAAGTGCCCATCACTCATTCGCTGCGAACAAGTATCATTTCCAAAATGATGGATTTTGTAAGTCTCCATTCACCAGATGACATTTCAAATGATTTGAAAAAAATCAGTGATAATAAAGTACAAAAGAAAATTGGATGTTTTGTTAGCAACAATTAATCAGTGTACAAACCCGTTCTCAAAAGAATTGTCTTCTGAATATCTGTATAATATTTCTTCCGGTCAATCCGTTTCCAACGATGTTTATGAATTTTTGTCTAGTGTAGAAATTACAGGAAATCAGCAGCGCATTAATTTCATTTCAGAGTGTTCCAGCGATGCTGACAGATTTGATAGAGCCATCACAAAAAACATCATAAGAAACTTTGCTTTCAAAAACACAAAAAAGGTTAAAATTAATAACAAGGTGCAAGAAGTAACAATTCAGCGTAATATCTTTGGTCGATTGTTGTACGCTGCAATACAAAATGGAATAAATCTTGAACAAGTATTCAGTTATCCTTTGACACCTGTACCTTTTTCTATGTGCCATGCCGATGGTAATATTTGTAAAACACCGAAGTCTGTGATCCTCGAAGAATTCAAACGTCACCGAACTGCTAATTTTGATCCTGCTGAACCCGATATAACAATATATGATGGATTTTATTTGCTGCACACATTCACTAAAGTTCCGGAGAGGTATGCTGCAATTTCCCAGCACATCCTTAAATTTATACTGTTTGAGAAAAAACGCGTACACATTATTTTTGACAAGTACAATTATCCTTCCATCAAAGATTATGAACACAATTTAAGAAAAGAAGATGCTGACACACAATATGACATTCAGCGGGAAAATAAACGTCCAGTTGATTTTGCAAAATTATTGAAAAGTAGAAATTTCAAGGAAAAGTTCGTTGCATTTCTCATTGAAGATTGGAAAAATGATGAATATACAGTTTTATGTGAAAACAAAACTGTTAAACTTGATTATGATTGCTGCTACGTTTTTGAAGAGAACAATTGATTACAACTAATCCAGCCTACACGAAGAAGCAGACACGAAAATTATTCATCATATACACCAATTATATGCAGATTACAGAGTAACTGACACGATGTTTTTCGGATTATAGAAGAATTCGTCTGCAAAATGTATTCTTTGAAAACAACTGATGTCAACTTAGGAAGGCTTGAATTATTTGATAAGACATTCAGTCATTCAAAGCAATCAGAGATGGTATTCAAACAAAAAATTACAGGTAGGCTTAAATGTTCAAGGTCATTTTTGTTATTTTATAATTTTAATTTAAATTTTTAACAGAAGAATATTATTCTTTTATTTAAAAAATTGAAGGACTTGATGCCGCAAGTATGCCACCCTCAAAAGAAGAACTTTTAGAGCAAATTAAAAGAACAATGTACATTTCCAATATATGGTGCAATGCCTATTTAAGATGTCCAACCTCATTTAAACCGAAGGATTGTGGGTGGACATTGATTGATAATCAGTTCCATTGTTATTGGTTCTTCATTTGATGATATAAGTATAGGTAAGGTGTTAATTATGTTCACTATTTTCAATCACTGCAAGTACAAGCCAGAAATTCTTTTAACAATTTATTTTTCCATCAACCAATTAACAAAAAAAAACTTACTAGAAAAATAATTATCTCCCCTTTGAAGGGATTCAAAGATTTTATTTTAAAGTTTTTTTAAAATTTATTTTTAATTATCAAATTAACAGGTTTAATTTGAAATTATTTTATATTAATTGAACTTTTTATACAAAATTTTTCCTAAAAAAATCCGAAAAGTAGCTGTCACACCTTTCACAGTTTTTTCAATTGTATACTTCAATAAATTTTAACATTTTTAACAGTCCTTACATGGATTTCAAGTAATTAATTGTACAATTTATTATCTGAGCATCCCCTTAAGATACAATCCCTTTAAGTAAATATTACTACATTTTCAGATTCGGTGCATCAAAGTGATATTGAAACTGACTATGAAACTGACAATGATGATTTATCAACTGATGATTCAACTGATGATGATGATGATGAGGAAAGCGAAGAAGAATAAGAAAATAATTTTTTATAATAATTATTTTATAATAATTGTTTTATAGTACTTGAAATTATTTTATTTTATACCTTTTTTTAAAAGTTTTTTACAATAAAATAAATCGTATAATTTAATAAAGTGAGGACTGAACAAAATTTTTAGGGCGATGCCAGGAAAACCAGTTTTTCAATTTTGGAAATATGTCGTTTTTCTGCTGCAGAAATTCGTTTTTCATGTAATAGGATAATTTTTAGCATCGCCCTAAAAATTTTTTGGTGCATAATGTTTATTTTTTTTTATTCCCTGCATACTTTATATATTTTTGATGCAAAATTGCACACTTAAATTGAATTCATATATTTACCGAAAATGGATTAATTATTTTTTTCATTTATAAAAGGTACTTTGTTATAACTAATATTGTAAAGTGTTATCTTATAGCTTGTTTCAAGACCTTTAATTTGGGCCCTGGATGAAAATTTTCGTACTAGTAGTACCGGAGATATAGCGATTTTAAACGTACTAAAAGACAATTTTTCGCTACT
The DNA here is from genome assembly GCA_029963845.1 of Rhamnusium bicolor. Classification (NCBI taxonomy): domain Eukaryota; kingdom Metazoa; phylum Arthropoda; class Insecta; order Coleoptera; family Cerambycidae; genus Rhamnusium; species Rhamnusium bicolor. The sequence continues at coordinate 258,926 of JANEYF010002429.1, read as the reverse complement.
TTTTTCTACAAAAAGTTTTACGTATTTTTCAATATTATCGAACTTAAAACTTGGGTAAGTCGAATTCAGATAGTCTAAAAGAGTTAAAAAAATTCAAAATAAAGATTATAAAATAAGTAAGTTGAAATACCGTATCTTTTTTAACCGTCTTCTCGACTAAACGAAATTTCATTTTTTTATCGCCCTAACTTCGACGGCCGCTATTGGAAAATTATGTTCTTTCGTCAGACTCTCGTTATGCCCCACTGTATTTGTCAGACACTTATACCACAAATTAAATACCTATTTTCTGCATATAATTTTCCAATGTCTGAAGGTTATGAATAAATTTTTTGCTGTCATGAAACCGACAACTTTGACGCGTCAGACTGGGAAATCGGAAAATAATTTTCGTCAGACAATATGAAAACTTGTTTTTGTATGTTTTAATAAATTAATACAGCGAAAATCAGCTGGTTATTAATAAATTTTCTTATAGTCGTTTTTCCGACATGTTCGAGATAGCAGACACGCCCAATGACCCACATTTATTGTCAGACAATTATTTTTTCACGTTTCAATTCACGTTTTTAAGCTATTCTACTTGGAAAAATAACAGTATCTATACATTTTTTATATGCCGTCAAAATGACATATTTCGGAAAATCTAGCGGGAAAACGCCCCAAAAACAACAAAATGATAGAGGAAAATGCTGTCAGACTAGGTCCAATGAAGCCATACACGAAGTTTGGAGAGAATATGTATCAGCAAAATTTTTCCCGACGGGCACCTTAACAATATATTGCCATATCAATGTAAGTCCTGGGATTATCGTTAAACAAGTAATGTCTAAATAAATAATATTACAGGAGGAATTTGTCCTAGAGAATATCGTCTCCCCGCAAGTGATTTCGTTTAATGAAGGTTTTTATAATGTTCAGGACCCTAACATAAAAAATATACATTATTATTGGTTTCAGGAACTATTAAGTTGTATGCCGTTGCAATGGAAGGGAGGAAGCTAATGCCGGGAATTTCCTTAAAAACAGCGTTAGAGCTGATGTTTGCATTGTACTTTAATTTTAATTTAGAGTATCCCAAATCCGTTTCGAACACTTCGAAATATTTCAGAGATACTTCCTTAAGGTGTATCCTGAGCAAGGGACAAAAAATAAAAAGTCTTCCAAATCTAAAAGGAAAATAGCCTCGTTTATTACTAAACTACGTCAATAACTAAGGTTAGTCAGTGGCTGTTGGTGAAATTTAGGTTAGCTATAACATAGTAATGCAGCATGGGATCCACACCATACTTTAAGGGATGACCACCATGACAAAATGAAGAAGTTTTTGTGGAGAAAAATCTCGATTGGAATTTGAAAAATAAATTTTCAAAAATGATATGCCCACCCTGGAATTTTGTGAAAATATTATTTTTCAGATCGAGGAAGACATTTGAAATTTCATTAAACAATCTAGATTTTTTATAATGTTGCACCTTTTTAAAGTTTTATTTTAGAATGATTTTTGATTTATAAAATTTCAAAATGGTGTAACTATAAAATTAATTTTTTTTAAATAAAATTTGAAATGTCGATAAATTTTCTTGAGGATACAAATATTTTACAAGTATTTTCTCAAAATCCTAGGGTGGGCAAATAATTTTTGAAAATTTTTTTGCAAATTCCAATCGAGATTTCTTCCACAAAACTTCTTCATTTTGACCTGATGATCATTGCTTAAAGTATGGTGTGTGTCCCATGTTCCATTACTAAGTTATAGCTAACTTATATTTCACCAATCGCCACCAATTTTTATATCTACGAGTTCATTTTGTGGTGTAGGTATACTTTATAATATTATACGTTTAGTTACTGAATTTAGATTTCTATGTTTGTTGCCATATATATATATGTATACTTAAGTCATATAGGCATCAGCTGTAACTTATGAAATACAAAATGTTTATTTTTACTTTGTTAACTCGTTTTAAAATTTTAATATTGGTGTTAAGTGTAGAAATGGCAATATTATTAAAAAAACATTTAAAAAAAATCAGCTGCTCCTAATAAGGAGGATAGAATCTGAAACACATGAAAAATAAATTTTTTACATTAGAATATACTAATATATTAACTTTTTTTTCATATTCATCTTATAGAAGAACTCTACAGGTTGGTATAAAGATATTTAAAAAATCATTTCCGCTGGTGTTTTAAAATCGTGTTTTTGATTTTTGCGTGCACTGGAAAACTCCAATGTCTTATAAATGGCCAATAAAAATTACCTTTAAAAATGTCTAAACTATATACGTACTAGAGTTCATGTGTAAGAATAACAATCAGAATTCCAAATATTTAGCATTAACCATCACTATTGAGTTACGGTGGACAAAGAATCGTGTTTTTTTAAGGTTTGAGACTTTTGTCCGCCTTATCAGGAACAGGATTTTTAATTAAAAGTATTTTTTTAACTTTACTGCAATAAGTTTACTTAACGCTGATATTGAAATTTCTAAAACAAGTCAAAATTTACGTTTAAGTTTTTCGCTTTACTAACTATATACAATGAAGTGCCTAAATCCTTTAAACTGTTATCTTAAACTTTAGTTTCAACAAATATTTAATATAATACATAAATATATGCTCATACAGTTGTATTAATACATTTTCTAATATATATTTTTTTATTAATGCGTTTAGTTATTCTTTTGACATTAATAGTTTTTTTCTTTCAGAAAAATATCTTAAGGGTATGATCAAGTGATAATGTAACTTAATTGCAGACATCCTTAGAATTAAAACAATTAATGTATAAGGTAATTTTTTATTGTGTCTAATTGTTTATGCTTATACAAAAATATTTTATATAAAGTAATCTGAAATATTTTTTTATGGGGTCTGTAACGCTTCAGGATTTCGAAATAGGAGGCAACTTTTGCATCCAATTTTTGGGGTCATCGTTAATAAAAGAATTTGCACCTTTCATATATTTAAAATTCTGAGTAAAATTTTAATTAGGGTTAAATTAATTGATCACTAGAAAATGGCGCTTCCATATATATTTCAAAATTTGTTTGAAGGATTTTTTATTTTTACCATTTCAATTCCTTGAAACCCATCCGATTGGTGAAATTAAAAAATTCTCTCCTTTATAAATTTACGTTATATGTGCCTATATATATATATATATATATATATATATATATATATATATATATATATATATATATATATATATATATATATATATATATATATATATATATATATATATATATATATATATATATATATATATATATATATATATATATATATATATATATATATATATATATATATATATATATATATTCATATATTCATATATTATATATATAGGCATATATTATACATTTCCGTTTGAGTTGTACCAGTTTATTGTAAATTTCAACAGTATTTTTATCGACATTATGTAAAATTCTTGGGTACTTTTACAGATATATATATATATATATATATATATATATATATATATATATATATATATTGTATATATATATATATATATATATATATATATATATATATATATATATATATATATATATATATATATATATATATATATATATATATATATATATATATATATATATTTCATATATTCATATATTCATATATTATATATATAGGCATATATTATACATTTCCGTTTGAGTTGTACCAGTTTATTGTAAATTTCAACAGTATTTTTATCGACATTATGTAAAATTCTTGGGTACTTTTACAGATACCATGTAAATTTGTTCTGTAATTTTACCTGAATTTTGTAATTTTCCTGGTGAATTTTACTGGTTCAATGTAAATTTCATCGGTATTTTTACCGAAATTATGTAAAATTATCGGGTGCTTTTACATGCCGTATGTAACTTTCCACTTGAAAATTAACTCTACCATGTAAGTTTGTTTTGTAGTTTTACCTGAATTTTGTAATTTTCCTGGTGAATTTTACTGGTTCAGTGTAAATTTCATCGGTATTTTTACCGAAATTATGTAGGATTAACAGGTGCTTTTACGTGCCGTGTGTAACTTTTCACTTTAAAATTAACTCAGAAATTTAAATTTACCTTTGACGTGTAACTTTACATCTGAAAATAATTTTTACCCCAAAAAATAGGAGGTAGAAAAGTTGCCTCCTATTTTTGGGGTAAATTTACACCAACGCTTTTTGCAGTGTAGGATGAATTCTAATGTTAAGGTCTTTGCACTAATTTTACATGATGCATTGATAAATTATAGCGCTTTTGATGGTTTCGTTCACTTGTGATAAAATAATATATCACTATAATAATTAATTCCTATTGTTAACTCATATATATGCTGCATTCTTGATAATACTGTAGTACTAGCTATAAGTTTAATATTGTAATGAATAGGCAATAAATTAAATGTAACAAGAAATAATACGACCCTTATTTCTATCATAATGTCATATCATAAGTATTTTAAATAAATTACCTTTATCTCAAAGCCAATTTGACAAGAATCAACAAGTCTCTATCTGTAAACATTTCAAACGTCATCTGTTTCTCCCACTTCTCCATCGAACTTATATATACTGGCAGAATCAGATAGGTCTATATTTAGTTAACTAAAACGTTTACAAAATGTGGATGGCATATGCTGAAGCTAGTGACAGTAAGAGTGAAGTTGTTGATTTAAACAGTGCAGTCATTAGACTACAAGGTACATTAAACCGTCTGGCATTTGACGCAGATCATGAAGCGGTGTATGGTATGGAGCGATTTTATTCTACATCAGAATGTGAAAATCTTGCTGAAAATTATAATCGTGCACATAATTTGTGTGAAAGATATTAAACTAGCCAAATTAATGTCGATGTACTAGTACACAGATTGCAGAAGCTGCATTTAACTCGCTTTATTTTCGATCTCGAAAACTTTCATTCATCGCACCTACAAAAATATTTAAATAGAATAGCTACCGACGACAATTATGACAGTGGAGTGGGAGAGGCTGAGGAGGCAGAAGAGAGGGATGATGTAGATACAGTTCTGAGAGCAGTTCCAGAGGAGGGGTCAGAAGATGGCGAACTGAAACCTAATCAATAACACTGATATTTATAATTATTATTCTTTAATTGTACAGTGTAAATTCTAAATAAAACATATTTCCATGTTAACTATTCTTTTATTATAATAACAATAAGCAAAAGTCAGTAAACAATAAACATATGACATAAATTAAATGAATAATAAAGAAACACCATAACGTTCTAATGCACTAAATCTCTGTTAGAAACAATTTAATTATATAGCGGGGTAAAAATTGTCATTTCATTTGATAATTTATTGCACCATAAATTATTCTCCTGCGGTATAGTTTAAACTCTAAATAAAACATATTACCATGTTAACTATTCTTTTTTATAATAACAATAAGCTAAAGTCACTAAACATTAAACATATGCCAGAAATAATTAATCTATTTCTAACATAAGGCGGAAAAATTGCCATCCCATTTGATAATTTGCACCTTAATCACATGTGACCTACTGTCGTAATGTAATCATTGATGACGTCAAGGAGCAGGAGCAGGTGCCAGAATGGGCCAAAACAATCTACTGCCGTGAAATCCTCCACGGTGGACATTAAACTAGAATTTGAAATACGCAAGAACAAATGTCCCAAGAATATCAAAGTCTATGCATTGATTTTGCAAGATTCATGTTTAAGTTATAATGCGTTAGATGGATCTGTTCATAATGGATTTCCACTTACAATGTGAAAAAAAGCATCTTTACACCAATTTGCCTAAAATATGTGTTTTATAATAAATATGCCACTTGATAGTTTATGAATGTTTAATATTTATTTACATTAATAATTTAATATAATTCATGTTTAAGTTATAATGCGTTAGATGGATCTGTTCATAATGGATTTCCACTTACAATGTGAAAAAAGCATCTTTACACCAATTTGCCTAAAATATGTGTTTTATAATAAATATGCCACTTGATAGTTTATGAATGTTTAATATTTATTTACATTAATAATTTAATATAAAAATGTATTACTTTTTTTCTCAAAAATACTAAAATGTTTGTATACATAAATAAATAAATATGTATTTGATAGTTATGACTTTTTATTTACCCTGTATTTGTAAGCATCAATATATTATGACGTGGAAAATTAATTAATTTTAAAAAGAAAACATACCCTAGCAACACAGTATAGTTGTTAAAATGTATAATATACGTATACTGGGTATATTTTTTGGGTTTAGTATATCAGGTTACGTATTTTATACGTATAAATTTTACCAACAAAAACCATAAAGCTCAACTTACTGAAAATTTTATTTGTATATGAAAACGTTTTTATATTACATCCCGAACGGTATCAGTTTAACTTAGTTTATTTCATTAAAATTGTGATTTAAGTTGGGTGGTATATTTGATGCGTATAAATGTTGTAAATGGGCAGGGTCACATATAGGTATATTATGAGGTTGCAGTATAATGTATATGGGAACGTATAATATACGTATGTTAGTTTAACAAAGTATAACCTTACAAAACGTATGGCTAATAACGTATAATATACGTATCATATAGTCAAGAGATATACATTTAAAAGCGCAGTATATGTAGCAAAATTTAGCATTGTTGAGTAGTATATTTGATACGTATAAATGTTGTAAATGGGTAGGGTCACATATAGGTATATTATGAAGTTGAAGTATAATGTACATGCTAAAGTGTAATATACCTATATTAGTTTAACAAATTATAACCTTACAACACGAATGGGTAATAACGTGTAATATACGTATTATACCTTTAACAGAAATACGTGTAAAAGCGTAGTAGTTGTTTTGATACACAGCGGGTATACCCACATTTTTAAATCTTTTAGCAAAAACACTTCTTATTTTAGACAAAATTATAATTTAAATACGTGTGACAGAATAGTGAGTTTTACATTTAAACGTACCTATTTTCATTTATTAAAGGTTACTGCAGGTTGAGTGTAAAAAAGCAGTCTTTGACTGAACTCCGCAAAATAAAGGCACTATATTATTTTCGGTTGCCCGACGCTGAACAGTCCTCCCGTGGCCTCCGACGCCTCACGGGAGTCGCGCCAGCACATTAACCTCAGCCACTCCCCACATCCCGCAGGGTTAGTGACTGTAGGCTCCGGAATCGTGTGCCCTAAGCAGACGGAGAGAACCAAGAATGACCGCCTTCTACATTTGGCCTGCCAGCCACTCAGCTGATTTTTGGCAGGCTGGTATGATCTTCAGTCCCGAGAGCAGCGTAGGCTTTATCCCTCCGAGTACACCGATAATAAGGACGACCATTTTGACCGAGTAGCCTGGGTACAGCACTTGGAGCTCGTACCGGAGATCGCGATATTTGGTCCGTTTCTCCTCCTCCTTCAAGGCGATGTTTTTCTCCGCAGGTGCCGAGAACTCGATGACATACATCACCTTGAGTTGATGGTCGAGGAGGACTATGTCAGGCTTGTTGGCTTGGATTAGCCTGACAGTCGGGAACGAGTAGTTCCAGTAAATCCGGCATTTCTCGTTCTCGACAACGGACTCAATATCTCCGGGGACGTAAGGCAGCACTGGTGTCTGGTCTACCCCGTACGAGTGCCTTAGATGGTAGTATAGCACTCGTAAAGCCGCGTTATGTCGGTGGATGTAGGCCGAAATCGCATATATAGGGCATGCAGATAGTAAGTGCATGAGCGATTCCGGCGCCTGATGGCAGGTCCTGCAGTTGATATCAGGAACCTCTACACGCCACACGCGGCTACGGTAGACCAAGGTGTTGATAACACCATCCTGGCAGGCCATAATGAATCCCTCGGTCTCTGACTTAAGCCCAGCCGACCTTAGAAAGGCGAAGGTCAGCCTGGTCGATAAACCCAGTGTTTCGATGTTCTTATAGAAGACACCATGCTGGGGTTTATCGACGTGCTGCCGAAACAGATTTTCCTGTTCGGCAGCTCTAATTCGGGCTTTCAGACGATTTGGCTGAAGTTCGGTGACTGACTCAACATCAGCACCTCGCCGGCCTCCTCGCCTGATGTCAAATGCGAGACCGAGTTCATCTGCGGCTCTTTTTGCTGCCTTGAACAATCCTGCTCCCACTCCTACAGTTTCGTGATGTTTTACGAACCGCAAGAGGGGATCTGAGCTCCTGAGTATGTTACATGCCATACTCAGTACTACTCTGCCAAGCGTACACTCCAGGCTCAAGAGTCCTCGGCCCCTCCGTTGACGTGGGAGGTACACACGAGGAACGGACGATCTAGGATGAATACTTCTGTGAATATTCATCATCTTGCGGGTATCTCTGTCTATATTATTATTATTATTATTATTATTTGTTACGAAATTAGTATAAAAATTTAAATTAATAAATATGAAAAGACAAAATATTACCAGCTAATAGGTTTTATTTTATTAAATTTGTGTTCTAATATATAGGATTACAGTTACAATAATTTAAGAGTATTTTGTAAAAAAAGCATCATGATGACTTATTACCAATTTGCAGAGTAAAATTTGATATTACATAAATTAGTCAGTAATACGTGAGGTACATGTAATACTATTTTTAAATTAGTGTTACATATTTTTGAATCTGTTCATAGGCATTGTTATGTTTACATCATCATATATGAGGAAATCTCAAAATTAGCTTATCTGCATAAAGTGTTTTTATAAAAAAGAAAGATTTCACACATCATTAATAATTTCACAAATCATTAATAATCAGTAAAATGGTAAACAGTTTAATTAATTGTGCCAAATAATTATTACAAATATAAATCTTATACAGTTCTGATAAAATTATTTATTATAGAACGTCGGCACTTTGGCGTTAATAAGAGTCATTTTTGCATGACCTCATATTTAAATACGCATAGTAAAGAAATTTTGAAAGCAAAACGCACTCGTTCCTAGCGTCTTGAGTGATATTAAAAAAAATTCCATTGACCTTGGCCTGACTAAACATTTATTTTATTAATCTCCAGTAGTATGTAATGTTCTTTCTCCACTGAATTCGGACAAAACCGGATAAAATCGGACTTTCTTCGTCAGTCAGGCGGACAATCGGGCTCACGCAATTGGTAACACTGTCCAGTTGACGATGTTCTCCTGTATTAACTTATTCAGTGTTGCTAGATTTACGGATACTGTCGTCGGTGTCACTATGTGGTTGCACGCCATCAAACCGCACACGTTCCGATTAAATTTGTTTTTTTTTAATCCTTATTGTGAAACACTGACCAGCCATGTCGCGCGTCAGTGCGAGTGCTGTTAAATTTATTAGATACTGTACCATGCAAATTTAACTAAATTATTAGATTATTACCGTTATGGAGGAAAAACTGCCTAATGTAGATCCGACAAATGTGGAAGAAATTGAACGGGTAATGAATGTTAGTACGCCACCAGGTCTGTTCTTCCTCGAAGCTTTCGTATATAGGACCACAGAGGAGCAGCTATGGTTATGTATATAAAGTGGCAGCGGAACCGACACACCCAGTATGGCAAACCTTCGACGACATCAAATCCAACTAGAGAAGACATTACCAAGATATGCACGATTATTTCGAATTGCTTTATTGCAGCACAGCGTTCTAACCCGTACCGGTGTGAACTTGGCAACCAAAAGTTAGCAGCAAAAATGTCGGAAACAGCCGAAGGTTCAGGGGCGTGCGTCCAGAATAAAATAGGTGCTAATAATTTTAGAAAATGTAACTGTTCATTTTATTTATCAAATAATTAACCCGCCACCCATTTTTGAAAATTGATTTAATTATTTCACCCAAAATATCCCCAAGGCAATAAAATGCTTAAAACGAAGAAAGCGTGTTAAATTTTCGTAATTCATAAACTCAGCAGAAATTAATTGTTGTTCTTAATGCTTCATACGGTAATCGTTCAAGGGGTTGAAATGCACCCCTAATGAACATAAAAAAAGATATGCGGCAAACGACTTAGCATTCAATACTTATTGTAAGTAGAAGGTAACATATGAAATAACTAAAAAAGGTTTAATTGACAGGTTCAAGGATGCGAAATACACCCTCGTTTAAAACAAACATTTTTAAAGTAGCTGAACAAAACGAGTTATCATCTTCAAATTAATTGAGAATATATAAATTAATACAAGAAACGACACATTAAAATATCATTTACTTGCAATCCGTCCAAGGGTGCGAAATCTACCCTCAAATGAAGTCCATGAACAAAACGAGTTATCCATTTGAAACTCACACGGAATGTATAAATTATTATAACAAATAACGGACTATAATGCCATTCACTTGCAAGCCGTCCAAGGGCGTGAAATGCACCATCGAATGAAATCAATATTTACAAAGTACATGAACAAAAGGAGTTATTACTTTGAAATTTATACAGAATGTACAAATTATTATAATAAACGACACATTAAAATATCATTTTCTTGCAAGCCGTCCAAGGGTGCGAAATGCACCCTCGAATGAAATCAATATTTACAAAGCACATGAACAAAATGAGTTATCACTTTGAAATTTATACGGAATGTACAAATTATTATAACAAACTACGCATTATAATGCCATTTACTTGCAAGCCGTCCAAGGGTGCGAAATGCACCCTCGAATGAAATCAATATTTACAAAGTAAATGAACAAAATTAGTTATCACATTGAAATTTATACAGAATGTACAAATTATTATAAGAAACGACACATTAAAATATCATTTACTTGCAAGCCGTCCAAGGGTGCGAAATGCACCCTCGAATGAAATCAATATTTACAAAGTAAATGAACATAATGAGTTATCACTTTGAAATTCATAAAGAATGCACAAATTATTACAACAAGCGACGCATTGTAATGCCACTCACTTGCAAGCCGTCCAAGGGTGTGAAATGCACCCTCGAATGAAATCAATATTTACAAAGTACATGAAGAAAACGAGTTACCACTTTGAAATTCATGCAGAATGTACAAATTATTATAACAAGCGACGCATTGTAATGCCATTCACTTGCAAGCCGTCCAAGGGTGTGAAATGCACCCTCGAATGAAATCAATATTTACAAAGTACATGAAGAAAACGAGTTATCACTTTGAAATTCATATAGAATGTACAAATTATTATAAGAAACGACACATTAAAATATCATTTACTTGCAAGCCGTTCAAGGGTGCGAAATGCACCCTCGAATGAAATAAATATTTACAAAGTACATGAACAAAATGAGTTATCACTTTGAAATTCATAAGGAATGCACAAATTATTATAACAAGTGACGCGTTATAATGCCATTCACTTGCAAGCCGTCCAAGGGTGCGAAATGCACCCTCGAATGAAATCAATATATACAAAGTACATGAACAAAATTAGTTATCACTTTGAAATTCATAAGGAATGTACAGATTATTATAACAAGCGACGCGTTGTAATGCCATTCACTTGCAAGCCGTCCAAGGGTGTGAAATACACCCTCGAATGAAGTCAATATTTACAAAGTACATGAAGAAAACGAGTTATCACTTTGAAATTCATACAAAATGTACAAATTATTATAACAAGCGATGCGTTATAATGCCATTCACTTGCAAGCCGTCCAAGGGTGCGAAATGCACCCTCGAATGAAATCAGTATATACAAAGTACATGAACAAAATTAGTTATCACTTTGAAATTTATACAGAGTGTACAAATTATTATAATAAACGACACATTAAAATATCATTTTCTTGCAAGCCGTCCAAGGGTGCGATATGCACCCTCGAATGAAATCAATATTTACAAAGCACATGAACAAAATGAGTTATCACTTTGAAATTTATACGGAATGTACAAATTATTATAACAAACTACGCATTATAATGCCGTTCACTTGCAAGCCGTCCAAGGGTGTGAAATGCACCCTCGAATGAAATCAATATTTACAAAGTACATGAACAAAATTAGTTATCACTTTGAAATTTATGCAGAATACACAAATTATTATTAGAAACGATACATTAAAATATCATTTACTTGCAAGCCGTCCAAGGGTGCGAAATGCACCCTCGAATGAAATCAACATTTACAAAGTACATGAACAAAATGAGTTATCACTTTGAAATTCATAAAGAATGCACAAATTATTTTAACAAGCGACGCATTGTAATGCCATTCACTTGCAAGCCGTCCAAGGGTGTGAAATGCACCCTCAAATGAAATCAATATTTACAAAGCACATGAAGAAAACGAGTTATCACTTTGAAATTCATACAGAATGTACAAATTATTATTAGAAACGATACATTAAAATATCATTTACTTGCAAGCCGTCCAAGGGTGCGAAATGCACCCTCGAATGAAATCAACATTTACAAAGTACATGAACAAAATGAGTTATCACTTTGAAATTCATAAAGAATGCACAAATTATTTTAACAAGCGACGCATTGTAATGCCATTCACTTGCAAGCCGTCCAAGGGTGTGAAATGCACCCTCGAATGAAATCAATATTTACAAAGTACATGAAGAAAACGAGTTATCACTTTGAAATTCATACAGAATGTACAAATTATTATAAGAAACGACACATTAAAATATCATTTACTTGCAAGTCGTCCAAGGGTGCGAAATGCACCCTCGAATGAAATAAATATTTACAAAGTACATGAACAAAATGAGTTATCACTTTGAAATTCATAAAGAATGCACAAATTATTTTAACAAGCGACGCATTGTAATGCCATTCACTTGCAAGCCGTCCAAGGGTGCGAAATGCACCCTCGAATGAAGTCAATATTTACAAAGTACATGAAGAAAACGAGTTATCACTTTGAAATTCATACAGAATGTACAAATTATTATAACAAGCGATGCGTTATAATGTCATTCACTTGCAAGCCGTCCAAGAGTGCGAAATGCACCCTCGAATGAAATCAGTATATACAAAGTACATGAACAAAATTAGTTATCACTTTGAAATGTATACAGAGTGTACAAATTATTATAATAAACGACACATTAAAATATCATTTTCTTGCAAGCCGTCCAAGGGTGCGATATGCACCCTCACATGAAATCAATATTTACAAAGCACATGAACAAAATGAGTTATCACTTTGAAATTTATACGGAATGTACAAATTATTATAACAAACTACGCATTATATTGCCATTCACTTGCAAGCCGTCCAAGGGTGTGAAATGCACCCTCGAATGAAATCAATATATACAAAGTACATGAAGAAAACGAGTTATCACTTTGAAATTTATACGAAATGTACAAATTATTATAAGAAACGACACATTAACATATCATTTACTTGCAAGCCGTCCAAGGGTGCGAAATGCACCCTCGAATGAAATCAATATTTACAAAGTACATGAACAAAATGAGTTATCACTTTGAAATTCATAAGGAATGCACAAATTATTATAACAAGCGACGCGTTATAATGCCATTCACTTGCAAGCCGTCCAAGGGTGCGAAATGCACCCTCGAATGAAATCAATATATACAAAGTACATGAAGAAAACGAGTTATCACTTTGAAATTCATACGAAATGTATAAATTGTTATAACAAGCGACGCATTGTAATGCCATTCACTTGCAAGCCGTCCAAGGGTGTGAAATGCACCCTCGAATGAAATCAATATTTACAAAGTACATGAAGAAAACGAGTTATCACTTTGAAATTTATACGGAATGTACAAATTATTATAAAAAACTACGCATTATGCCATTCACTTGTAAGTCGTCCAAGGGTGCGAAATGAAAATGAAATGAAAACCCGACCGTCGCGGAGAAAACTGAACGTTTGGCAACCATGTTTGTAGAAGAGTATATATACGCGATCTGTTCCGGTACATAATCATTCTAATACTTGACTTCGTAGCGCAAAGACTAGATCTTTGGTAGCGGTGCGGTGTGTTTTAATATATTTAACCAGAAAACATATTATTCTAGCCGTTTGTTTCCTCCCTTTTTTCAAACTGTTACAGGTCCTTAAATCGGCTTTTTTATTATTGTTCATACATAAAAAAATTTCATAGAAAATAGTTTATAAGTTTTATTTTCTCCTGTTTATCACAAATAAATTTACAACTGTTACTTAGATTTCTTTCTTAATTTCTGCCACATTTGGTTTGATATACCAGCTCTGCTACATTTTGGCACTTTGCTGGTAATTCACTGCGCATAGTCAAAGTTTACTAATATTATTATTTATTAAACTTTGGTATAGTACTACATCTTTTGGATTTTATTTTTTTATTTTTATTATAAACAGATCTCTATTAATATATTTATTTTTGTTAAGAGTTTGTTATTTAGATACAATTTAATTTTTTTAGAGTGCTTAAGAACTTGGTTTTGGTTTTTTTATTATTATTCTTATAAAAGCAAACACATTTTAATTGGATTTTGGTTAGAGTTTTGTTTTAGTCTATTAATATTTATAAATAAATTTAAAATTTTTGTTTGGAATTCGCTTTTTATTTAGTTACTTTTACCACATTTGGTTTGTTCTATTTAGTTTCCCTAAATTATTTGCAATAAGTTTTATAGATTTACAATATTGTATTCATTTATCTATTTCATCCCATTAAAGAGCTAAAATGGCAAAAATATTAATATCAAAAAAACGTGCTTTTGAAATAATATCTAATGTTTTGAGAGAAAACGATCCATATTTTAGATTTGAAAATATTATAAATATCAGCAGAAATCTTAATATATACAGGAATATATCATCTGTACTTTCAGGTACGAAATATGGACATCTTAGTGTAATATATCGTATTATAAACAGAAATAATAGTTTTAAAACTTATTTTTTAAATAATTGCTCTCTAAATAAAAATTATTTAGAGAAGCTCAACACAAAAAGCTTAAAAGTTATATTAGAAAGATTGAAGTTGAATCCTTTACATATTTCTAAGGTATACAGAAGCAGTAAATCGATTTATGGAGTATTATGTGGAAAATTTAATAAAAAAAATTCACTCAAGAATCGACTTCATATATACAATGTATGGCGTAAGATAATTATGCAAAATATGGTAAGTGAGGAAGAGACGAAATGTGATTCTTCAAAAATAACTACAAATCAAAGTATTATGTTGAAAATTCACCTGACAATTTTCAAGCAAATAAGGATGTGAGGGGCTGTCTTTCTCCAACAATAACCTCATACCAAGATGTTTATGTTGAAAAATCATGTAAAAATTTTGAGGCAGTAACTAGTGAGCATACGATACAAATTTTTGACGATATCTCTGAAATAGAACAAAACAATGTATATTTTCGTACTTCAACTCCGAATAATGATAACTTGCCATTGCCGAAAATAATTGACACTGAAAACACTATATCTTCTATTAGCAGTTCCACAACAGATATTAATAAAAAAAGCAATAAAACAAAAATTTCCCCTGAGAATTTTGGAATACCTAAAAAAATACTTAATCTATCTACTCCTGATAAATCTCCATATAGATTATTACCTATAAATTCACGAAATGCTCCATCTCCAAAAAATAAATTATCTTATAAAAATACTAAATTTTTTGAGGGCACGTTTAATATTGAGGAAAATATTTGGAATTTGATTTATAAAAATGGCAAGTTAAACACAAAATATTATCCATATTACCTAAGAAATAGAATTAATAAATATGTTAACAATAGTTGTCAATTAATATTTAAATATGTCAAATATTTAAAAAAAGATGGCACAATTAATATTTTTGGAATGTGTATACATAATAAATATAACTGTAAAAAATTCAAAATATTGATTAAACATAAAACCGTTTATGTGTATAGCACATCACTAAATTATTGCCATAAAACATTACTAGCAAGTCATGTTAAAGCTAAAAATTTACAAAATATCAAATCAGATCCTACGTTAAGAAATATAAAATCTGAAGCGATGTCTGATTTAGATCGGAGCAAAAATGATATTTTGGATTTAATTTTGATGCAGGCTGACCACCCAGAGTATATTAAAGAAATTACATTTCCTTTTAATGTTAAAATTTATAGCATTGAACAACTTCAAGTATTAAAGGCACAATCATCAGAAGATGATTTACCATTAATATATTTTGATGCAACGGGTGTACTTGTTAGAGATCCATTGCGACTATTGCCAAATACCAGTCGAATATTATTTTATACGATGATATCTGCAACACACGCTTCTAATACAGTTTTCAAAATTTTACACGATTTTCGTTATTTCTGCGAAGAAAACAATTATTGGCCAGTATTTTCAGGAGTTGTATCGGACTTTTCCTTCGTAAATTTGCATGCCCTTCAAAAGCTTTCAATAGATGCACATTTTTAGAATATTTAACAAAATGTTACAAATTGATTGAAGACAATAGAAATATTAAAGATGGAAATATCATTGGAATTTATTTATGCTGCGCACATTTTATGAAAATGGTTTGTAAAGACGTAGACAATTTAGCAAAATCTGATGAGCAGAAAATTTATTTCAAAGACTTACTGGCTTACGCTATAAGAATCAAAAAAAAATAACCGAATTTGACAGGTATGTTAAAAATGTATACATTTTATTAACTACCCAATTTTGTAATTTACATTTACAATCCGCTCAAAGAGACATAACACAAATGCATGATTATAGAACATACGATATAGACATTGATAGTAGTAGTACAAATACTAATATGAATATAAACATAAGCGTAAAAAATGAGAGTTTATATAAATCCAGCCCATTTCATAAACGTTTTATAAATATAATTCAGACTATTGATATATGTAGTTGGGGAAATAAACCTAATAAATATTTTAACTTAGAATTATTTGATATTATTTTAAACAAGTACTTGCCATATTGCCCCTTATGGAGCTGTTTAATGTTGAACAACGAAATGCCAGTGAGTAACTCTATGGTTGAAAATTATTTTGGGCATATTAAAAAGAATAAACTTCTTCAACAAAAAAATCTCAAATGTTCACAGAAAACTAAGAGAAGATAGTCTCTCGTTAAAAATAGAAAGTGATTTAGGAATAGGTAAATCACGTTTATGTAAACAAAATTATTCCACGGATGAAAAGTTCTCTCAAGAAATGTGGAAGAAGAGAAATCATAAAATTAGTACTCATTTCGACGGTCGATTTTTGAAAAAGCATAAATCTTTTAGCAAGAACGTTTCCGATAATAATGATGAACCTCAGTATTCCTATTGTGGTCACGGTGGATTTAATGAAACAACAGCTTGGGTACAATGTGATCACTGTGATCAATGGCTGCATCAGCTATGCCATGATTCTGATCCAAATAAAATATACAGTGGCGATTTTATATGCAAATTATGTCTTCTTAATATTACAAAAAAAATTAATATATCGATATCAGACCACATTTATGACAAGTGTGAAATTTTCTTGAATTCCCCTAAAAATGACAGATTTTGAGAGAAAGCAGTTAGAAACTCATACACGTAATCAAAGACTGTCTAATAATTGGCACAAAGAAAGAAAAATGAGAGTGACATCTTCATATTTTGGAAGAATATGTAAAGTCAGAGATTATTCGTCCTTTGAAAATATCATTAAAGACATTTTTGAAGCAAAAACATTAAACACGCCTGCAATAAATCATGGCATAAAATGTGAAGATATAGCAAGAAACCAATACTTAGAACAAAATGACTTACTATCTCTTTACCAACCGGCGGGATTGTATGTTCATAAGAAGTATCAATATTTAGCAGCGTCCCCAGATGGTCTTATTGGTAATGATGGAATTATAGAAATAAAATGTCCTTACAAAGCCAGAGACAGTGATCCTTCAAACTATAAATTTGATTTCTTAAAAACTGATACAGATATCATTTACAATCACAATTATCATTACCAGATTTAAGGATTACTGGAAATTACTGATCGGCAATGGTGTGATTTAGTAATTTATACGAGAAAAGCAATACGAGTTCTAAGAATATATCGATGTAACCGTTTTTGGAATAATATTTTTAAAAAGTTAAAATATTTTTATTATTTTTATATGCTCCCTGTATAATTTTTCCAAATAAAACTTTTTCTCTATTCGAAAGAAAGTGGACAACAGTAAATGACATTGGGTTTTTAGAAAACGGCCTTGTGGCAGATATAAATTATTACAACAATAATTTAGAAAATAATAGAGGGTACGTAGTATCAGCCTACCCAAATGTAACAGACTCAGTTTCAGAAATACTAATTGACGATTATTCCACATTAAACGATAAACAGTGGCTTAGTAGCTTTGTTATAGATGTTTGCCTAAATCTGTTAAATGGAAATGAAACATATCAAATAATATCAGTTCAAAAGTCATCCTATATTTTTAGTAGCTCAAATTTAAATAACGCCTTCATAAACAGTATTATATTTTCTAGAGAAAATGTCGTTATGCCTATTCATAACGTTAATCATTTTTCATTAGCAATTATTGATTTCAAAGGAAACAAATTCTGTTATATCGATCCAATGGGAGGCAGCTGCCTCAAAGAAAAACTATATTTTAAACAATTTCTGAAATTTATCTGTCTTAAAGGTTATGAAGATAACAACTGGGCTATTTACAGTGTGGATCATGTTAAGCAAGAGGACAATTATAATTGTGGGGTGTATGTAATATACTATTTTTCAAAAATAAGTAAAAAGGAGAAACTCACAGATTTTATAGACATTAACAATTATAGAAAAGATTTAAAATGGATTTTATTATATAATAGTTTGAGTATGAAAGAAAAGTGCCTTATTTGTGCAAATAATAGAGGCACTATTGATTCATTTCAATGTAGAATCTGCCACAGGTACATTCATAAAAGATGTATATTGTCAGTAAAAGAGACTGAAAAAGGATATAAAATTGAAGATAAAATTATAAACAATATGTGCGAGTTATGCCGATTATATTAACATATTATTTATTAACTATAATTTACAGTTTTGTGCGTGAACAACTATTAAGAGTTCTTTAATAATATAAATCAACGTCCAAGTTTTAGGCGAAACAAGCCTAAATATCTGTTACATATATGGACAACATACATGTAGTAAAAGATATACGTATACAGTTTTCGTTAATTTTCTGTAGATTTCTTGCAGCACCACCTAGTGCTGTTATTTTTGATTATAAGGTTTTTTTTTAGAAAGTGGTAACAGGACAATTGTTAACAATTTTACGTACAACTTTTACAGTTTATGTTTAGAGTTGTGAGCATATTATGATTATGGCAAATATATTCTTAATAGACACAATAGTAAACATCAAAGTTGGAGAATTTTTCCAATTTTTCTTTTATGTCGGAACCATATATTCTATCTAGGATCAATTTGAATTTGGAAGTTCTAGTATAAATGATAATCAAATTTTAAATTCAAATTAATTTTTTTTTATCATACATAAACTTTTACAATGAAATATTTCAATGTATTGCTAAGCCTATAGAACCTGTGTGAGTACATGCAATTGAAAGCATTGTTTTATTTATTTAATTTGTTAGTACAAAATTTAGCGATATTTAACAATGATATAGAGTAGCATTTCAAACATTCTTAATAAAGTAAATATATTTAACTAAAAGTTTAAAAATTTTCCTGAATACAACTTGTATAAAATTGGGTGCATTTTCTCTTATATATTTTGTTTTCTTAGATAATAGTCCTATGTTATTAATTTGCTTGAAGTTTAATGGTAAGAGGTTATAGAACTTTGGACCATAATAAACAACAAAACGTTGTGTGGTTGAATGTGTCTGTTGAGGGATGTTAATATTTATATTCGTTTTGTGTCTTGTATTAAATCTATGGGCAATATTTGTGTTTAGTAGAGATTTATGTTTGAAGATGAATACAAGTACAGATTTTATATATAGCAAATCAATATTCAGTACACCAAAATCCCTAAAGAGTGACTCAGTTGCATATTGGCGGTTTGTCTGTAATATAACCTGGATGAGATATTTTTTGGGTTATTCTTAAAGGTTCTAGATTTGTGGGATACGTACCACCCCACACCGAAATACCATATCTTAGCCAAGGTATGATATAATATCATGAGAATCGTGCGAGGAATAACGGTGCATGGATGGTAGAATTTCCATATAAGTTTTCTAATTTTTTTTTGTTATGGGATTTCAATGTGTTCAGTCCATTTTAAATTTTGGTCAATAATTATTCTCAAATATTTAATACTTTTGTAAATTGAATTTCCTACGTACACTCACAGTCGACTTGTATGTAGGTTTAGAGTATTAATTTGTGGAATATACTTGTCATAGAGACTGAATACATGAACTTTGTTTTATTTATATCTAATGTTAATAAATTTTCGGAAAGCCACTGTTGTACTTTTAAAAATTCTACCACCGCTTTATAAAACACCGCCTCCCAGGAGAACTCCTGGATCAAAAGAACAGCGTCATTGGCATAAGCAACTATTTTACCATCAATATTTAAATATAGCAATTCATTTACATATACATTAAATAGTACAGGTCCAAGAACTGTACCTTGTGGAATACCAAATGGTGTGTTCTTGACACAACTTTTTGCTTCACCGATTTTGACACAGGTTTCTCAATCTACCAGATAACTTCTGAAAAGGTTCTTTGGGATTCCCCGTATTCCATAATTTCTAGTTTGTTAATATATCGTGTGACACCATATGAAACGCCTTGGCTAAATCTAAAAATATAATGCAATCTGTTTCTAACCACTATCCACAGTTATATAATATTTTTGTAACCGCAAATATTGCATCCTCAGCATTAATGTTTTCTCAAAATCCATATTGGTTGCTAGATAGTATTTTATAGAGACTTGCTATTATACACATTTCAAAAATTTTCGCAATATTACTCGACGGAAGTCGGTCGATCGTTACTTACCTATTAATCTTAAGATGATAACTCGTTTTGTTCATGTGCTCTGAACATATAGATTTCATTCGAGGTTCGATTCGTACCCTTGGACGGCTTGCAAGTAAATGGTACTAAAATGTGTGGTTCATTATAATGATTTGTTCATTCCATATGAGTTTCAATATGATAAATCCTTTTGTTCATGGACTATGAAACTGTGGATTTCATTCGAGGATGGATTTCGTACCCTTGGATGGATTGCAAGTAAATGATATTTTAATGAATGGTTTCTTATATTAATTTATACATGACCTATTAATCTCAAGATGATAACTCGATTTGTTCATGTGCTTTGAAAATATTGATTTCATTCAAGGGTGGATTCGCAGCCTTGGACGCCTTGCAAGTAAATGGTAATTTAATATGTCGTTCTTTATGTTGATTTATACATATCCTATTAATTTCAAGATATTTCTTAAAATGCGTAGTTTGCTATAATGATTTTTTTCATTCCGTATGAGTTTCAAAATGATAACTCGTTTTGTCCATGGACTATGAAAATATAGATTTCATTCTAGGGTGGATTACGCACCCCTGGATGGATTGCAAGTAAATGATATTTTAATGTGTCGTTATTTATATTAATTTATACATTACCTATTAACCTCAAGATGATAACTCGATTTGTTCATCTGCTTTGAAAATATTGATTTCATTCGAGGATGGATTCGCAGCATTGGACGACTTGCAAGTAAATGGTATTTTAATATGTCGTTCCTTGATTAATTTCAAGATGATTTCTCATCTTGTTAATATACTTTGAGAATATTGAATTTATTCAAGGGTGCATTTCGCTCCCTTGGACGGCTTGCAAGTAAATGACATTATAATGCGTGGTACGTTTTAATAATTTGTACATTCCTTATGAGTCTTAAAATGATAACGTGTTTTGTTCATGGACTATGAAAATATTGATTTCATTCGAGGGTGCATTTCGCACTCTTGAACGGCTTGCAAGTAAATGATATTTCAATGTGTCAGTTCTTATATTAATTGATACATTACCTGTTGATTTCAAGAAGATAACTCGTTTCTTTCATGTACTTTCTGAATATTGATTTCATTAGTGGGTTGATTTCGCACTTTTGGGCGGCTTGCAAGTGAGTGACATATATTGCGTCCTTTGTTGTAATAATTTGTACATTTCATACGAATTTCAAAGTGATAAATTGTTTTCTTCATGTACTTTCTATATATTGATTTCTATCGAGGGTGCATTTCGCACCCTTGGACGGCTTGCAAGTGAATGGCATTATAACGCGTCACTTGTTATAATAATTTGTACATTCTGTATGAATTTCAAAGTGATAACTAGTGTTTTGTTCATGTACTTTGTAAATATTGATTTCATTCGAGGGTGCATTTCGCACCCTTGGACGGCTTGCAAGTAAATGATATTTTAATGTATCGTTTCTTATAATAATTTGTACATTCTGTATAAATTTTAATGTGATAACTAATTTTGTTCATGTACTTTGTATATATTGATTTCATTCGAGGGTGCATTTCGCACCCTTGGACGGCTTGCAAGTAAATGATATTTTAATGTGTCGTTTCTTATAATAATTTATACATTCCGTATGAATTTCAAAGTGATAACTCATTTTGTTCATGTACTTTGTAAATATTTATTTCATTCGAGGGTGCATTTCGCACCCTTGGACGGCTTGCAAGTAAATGATATTTTAATGTGTCGTTTCTTATAATAATTTGTACATTCTGTATGAATTTCAAAGTAATAACTCGTTTTCTTCATGTACTTTGTAAACATTAATTTCATTCGAGGGTGCATTTCACACCCTTGGACGGCTTGCAAGTGAATGGCATTACAGTGCGTCGCTTGTTATAATAATTTGTACATTCCGTATTAATTTCAAAGTGATAACTCGTTTTCTTCATGTACTTTGTAAATATTAATTTCATTCGAGGGTGCATTTCGCACCCTTGGACGGCTTGCAAGTAAATGATATTTTAATGTGTCATTTCTTATAATAATTTGTACATTCTGTATGAATTTCAAAATGATAACTCATTTTCTTCATGTACTTTGTAAATATTGATTTCATTCGAGGGTGCATTTCACACCCTTGGACGGCTTGCAAGTGAATGGCATTATAATGCGTCGCTTGTTATAATAATTTGTGCATTCCTTATGAATTTCAAAGTGATAACTCATTTTGTTCATGTACTTTGTAAATATTGATTTCATTCGATCATTCAATAAATTAAATAGTAACATTGCGCATTGTACAAAAACAATTAAAATCAAAAGAAATAAGGTCAAAAGAAATCCGTGGATAACGAATGGTCTAATAAATTCTATAAACCACAAAAACTCCTTACATAAAAAAACAAAAAAAAACCGATAATATGATTATGCTGCTGGAATATAAGATTTATAGAAACAAGGTAAATGATCTAATAAAAAAAGTTAAAGAAGATTATTACAAGTCCCTAATAGACAAAAATAAAAAATTGTCCAAAAAATATGTGGATGTGCGTCAAAAACATTGAAAATAAATCAGTTAACAATTATATCAATAAAATTAAACTTGAAAATGGAGACATTACATCAGATAATCAAATAATTTCAGAATCGTTTAACATATTCTTTAATGAAATTGGCGGTAGCTTAGCAAAAAAAGATCAAACCCGTGAAAAGACAATTCCCAAAAAAGCATATAGTAAACTCGATATATCTAGAACAAACTAATGACCAAGAAATTATACAAATTATCAACGAATTAAAACTCAACAAAGCACCTGGTATGGATTCTCTGAGGGCAGAAACAATTAAAGAATGCGACGAGTATATAGTTGGACCATTATTGTACATTTTTAATAAATCTCTCGAATGTGGCACTTTTCCCAGATCGTTTAAAACCGCAGTTATTAAACCAATACATAAATCTGATGACCAATTAGACATCTATAATTATAGACCTATTTCATTGCTGTCATGTCTGTCAAAAATATATGAAAAAATTATTAAAAAAAGATTGTTAAGTTTTATAAATAGATATCATATATTATCAGCAAAACAATATGGATTTCGAGAGGGCAAGTCAACACAGGATGCAATTGCTGAGGTAATGTCAAAAGTATATGCAGCCGTGGATAATTCTGAACCAGCTATCTGTATCTTTGTTGACTTGGCCAAAGCGTTCGATACGTCACCCTGATTTATTAGACACATTAGAAAATATTGGTATAAGAGGGACAGCATATGATTTATTAAAAAGTTATTTACAAGATAGAAGTCAATGCGTTAATATTAACGGTGTAGTGAGTAGTACAAGAAATGTCGTTTTTGGAGTTCCACAAGGTACTGTACTGGGACCGTTGTTATTCAATCTCTATGTGAATAAAATATTTAATATACCCATCACAGGCCAAATAATAAGATTTGCCGATGACACGGCATTGGTCTATAAAGACAAAGATGTCCAAAAGAAAAAATCCAACAGGACTTTCCTATACTGTTAGACTTTTTTGCTGCTAAGTTACTTACTATCAACATAAAAAAAACAAAATATTTACCATTTACAAACTATATTAACAACCTGCCGACCTATAAAAGCATAGAAATTAAATATAATGACACTAATACCGAACTTGAATCCTGCCAAAGTATAAAATACTTAGGAATTATTATTGACAGCCAATTAAAATGGAATACACATATAAGTAGTTTAGTACAAAAATTGTGATGCCTTATTCCAAAATTCAAATATCTGAAAAAAAATTTTCGATGTCAACCACATGAAAACAATGTATTATGCTTTGGTGCAAACACATTTAATATACGGCAACATTGCTTGGGGAGGCGTAATGAACTGCCATCTAAAACAATTAGAGGTGACTCAACAGTGGATTTTAAAAATAATATTTAATAGACCCTACCTCTTTCCGAGCAACGATTTGTACCTCGAATCAAAAAATCCTAAACATTAGACAGCTGTTTTGCCAAACTTTGATATTACATAAAAAAAAAACATATAACCAAAAACCAGATAATTGACCACACATATAACACAAGATATAAATTAAACTCAATAGTCGTAAAAAAAATGGGAAAAACAATTGGCCAAAGAAGCTTCACTTACCTAAGTTCTAAGATGTATAATATTATACCAAATGAACTAAAAAACTTAAATTCCTACAACTTATTTAAAAAAAAACTATCGGAATGGATTCTGGCAACACCTAGGACTGTAATTCATCAAAGATTTAGTAAAAAAAAAGATTAAATGAATAAATAAAATGTTTATAAGTATGTATGTATGTGTATGTATGTGTGTGTGTATGTATGTATATATGTATGTATATATGTATGTATATGTATGCGTATATATGGGTATATGTGTGTGTAAGTGTGTATATGTTTAAATATGCATATATGTGCAAATATGTATATGTGTATGTATGAATGTGTGTGTATATGTGGATGTATGTGCATATATATGCACATGTGTCCCAAATATGTAAATGGCTTACTATTATTTTAGTGAGTGGTATTTAATTATGCATATCACTGTTTTTTTTTCCTTTTTTTTCTTTCTCTTCCCCTATTGTAATACATGTTTAACAGGTACTTTGATTTATCGTATAGCATAGTCCACGAACAGATTTTTCTCTGTGGATTTCCCTATGTTTATTATTCATATTTATTATTATTAATTCGAGGGTGCATTTTGCACCCTTGGACGGCTTGCAAGTAAATGATATTTTAATGTGTCGTTTCTTATAATAACTCGTTTTCTTCATGTACTTTGTATATATTGATTTCATTCGAGGGTGCATTTCGCACCCTTGGACGGCTTGCAAGTAAATAATATGTTAATGTGGTCGTTTCTTATAATAATTTGTACATTTCGTCTAAATTTCAAAGTGATAACTCATTTTGTTCATGTGCTTTGTAAATATTGATTTAATTCGAGGGTGCATATCGCACCCTTGGACGGCTTGCAAGAAAATGATATTTTAATGTGTCGTTTATTATAATAATTTGTACATTCTCTATAAATTTCAAAGTGATAACTCCTTTTGTTCATGCACTTTGTAAATATTGATTTCATTCGAGGGTGCATTTCACACCCTTGGACGGCTTGCAAGTGAATGGCATTATAGTCCGTTATTTGTTATAATAATTTATACATTCCGTGTGAGTTTCAAATGGATAACTCGTTTTGTTCATGGACTTCATTTGAGGGTAGATTTCGCACCCTTGGACGGATTGCAAGTAAATGATATTTTAATGTGTCGTTTCTTGTATTAATTTATATATTCTCAATTAATTTGAAGATGATAACTCGTTTTGATCAGCTACTTTAAAAATGTTTGTTTTAATCGAGGGTGTATTTCGCATCCTTGAACCTGTCAATTAAACCTTTTTTAGTTATTTCATATGTTACCTTCTACTTACAATAAGTATTGAATGCTAAGTCGTTTGCCGCATATCTTCTTTTATGTTCATTAGGGATGCATTTCAACCCCTTGAACGATTACCGTATGAAGCGTTAAGAACAATAATTAATTTCTGCTGAGTTTATGAATTACGAAAATTTAACACACTTTCTTCGTTTTAAGCATTTTATTGCCTTGGGGATATTTTTGTTGAAATAATTAAATCAATTTTCAAAAATGGGTGGCGGGTTAATTATTTGATAAATAAAATGAACAGTTACATTTTCTAAAATTATTAGCACCTATTTTATTCTGGACGCACGTCCCTGAACCTTCGGCTGTTTCCGACATTTTAGCTGCTAACTTTTGGCTGCCAAGTTCACACCGGTCTAACCCGTTACCAATTATATGTTCATCCAGACGATGGCACCCCAAATTCCAAAAAGTAAATGCATCATCAATCAACCCTATGAATTTCATCATGTAGTTTTAGGTAAGTGTATTTACTTAATGATGCAATACATTTTACTTGTGTGCTATTTTATTATTATGAATCATAGTTACAATGTTGCATGTACAGAATTCATATTTGATTAGATAATACGGCCCTATATACCTACCCACTTTTTCACTAAAATACCCCCCACATACCCACAACCCTATAATTTTAAAACTATGTATGTAATATTTTTTTGCTTAAAAGTTTATATGGTAATTGTAAAGAAATGTTTAAATTACAACTTTATTTAGATTGTAGATAGGCGGGTACCTATAAACAGAAACGCAAAAAAAGCGTTAAATAACAATATTTCAAAGAAAAAGAGGGCCATTTGTAACTTTAACGTAACGAAAAAAATGTTTGGGAACATTTTTTAACAAAAACTGTTCTACATAGGAAAATAAAAATGCAAAGCTTTCGATTACATTTTACCGTTATATACTTTTTAGTAAGTAATTTACTTAAATTTAAAAATTCCCGCCAAAGACAAATTCTAACCAAACAGTTCCACCGCAATGTAAAAGTTCCCGCCAAATGAGAAATTTTTTCTCGAATAAACTGGCGTCTCTGTTTTATATCATGATTCCGCCTATGTCTGTTGCAGTTTTATGAAAAGGCGCGAAAACGCCAACTGAATCGGCAGCAAATCTGGCGCCTTATCTTCATCAGTATCTGCATATCTGCTCAGCAATATATACAATTCTTTCTTCAAGACTTCATCCGTTACTTGTGTTTCATCACCGCAAGGAAGTATTAGGTGTATTGGGTGTTGGATATTAATTTTTCTGGAACTGATAAACTCCAGGTAAGAGTAATTACCAAAATAAATCTATGAATAAAATTAAGGCATAAATAAGTGGTATTTATATTCACAATAGGCTCATTTCGTACTATTTATAAATACTTAATTGACTGTTGTTGTATACTAACAGGTAATTATTTTATTAGTAATGTATATAGGTGACGATTCATAGCCTTTAATTGGTCCGTGTAGTAGATAAAACGACATGATTTAAAAAATACTTTTAATTTAGATATCTGTAAACGTAAACTTGATTGATAATTTATGGTAGGTACCTACATGATGTATAAAAAAACGACGACCACTGATTAAAGGACTTGGGGGTATTTTACATTTGGGTAGGAGAATTTGTACAGGGTGTTCGGAATAAGATTTGTATCCCCTGATCTGAGATATTAGAAGATATATACGGAAAAGTTAAATACAAAAGTTTTTTGCACCTCACGAATTTTTTTTTAATTGAATACTTTTGTATACAGGATGTTACAGAATAAGATGCTGATCCTTAAGGGTGTGAACCTTACGTGATATTAAGAACAAAAGTTCACATAAACCTATGTCCTAAACCTCTGTACTTTTGAGCTACAGGGTGTTATTGTTAAAAAAAAAAATGTTTTTTTATATAACTTTAATATAAGTTCCTAGATATTTTTATGAAATTTGGCACACGCCCTCTGAGCAACAACGGCCATTGTTTGATGTTGAAGATTTTTTAAATTTTTTAACCAGTGACGTCCGTACAGGATGCGGACTAGATTGTTTTTGAAAAATATTATGTACGCCACTGCTTTTTCTTAAAATAAAAATTATTTTAAAATCCGCATTCATTTTAGGGCAAATTTGATTTCTTGATTTTTCTGTCTTAATGACAACAAGGAATAATTATAGGAATTTAGTAATTATTTGACCAAGCTTAAAATTTTCTTTACGCGAAAATCGCGTGTCGGACGAAAAAAAATCAAGAAATCAAATTTGCCCTAAAATAAATGGGGATTCTAAAAATAATTTTTATTTTAAGAAGAATCAGTGGCGTACAAAATATTTTTCAAAAAATATCTAGTCCACATCCTGTACGGACGCCACTGGTTAAAAAATTAAAAGACCTTCAACATCAAACAATGGCTGTTGTTGCTCAGAGGACGTGTGCCAAATTTTATAAAAAATATCTAGGAACTTATTGAAGCTATGATAAAAAACGATTTTTTTTAAAAACATTAACCCTGGAGCTCAAAAGTTAAGAGGTTTAGGACATAGGTTTATTTAAACTTTTGCTCTTAATATCACCTAAGGATTCACACACTTAAGGATCAGCATCTTATTCTGTAACATCCTGTATATGTAGGTACAGCGCCTGCCTTTACTTTTTCTGATGCAGGCACCGACTTACTTAATATAAAATTTAAAATCCAGTTTATTTAAATTTTCAATTCTTTGGTAAAAAGCAAGGTCATTTTCTGTTTTCTGTGATACATCTAACTGTAACCGTCAGTCAGTCAGGAGACAGACAGCGTTGAAGTATAAAATATATGTCTGCATAAATATATGCGTTATAAAATTTATACTTTGACACAAATAACTGTTAAGGCCCCCATATTTATAAAAATTAGGTATAGAGAAACATTAACACAATTGTTTACTACTGAATGTAGTTTACGAATATTCAAAAATATACAGGGTATTTTTTGAGACTTGTGATTTCTCAAAATTACATACACGATGATGCACACCTTGTACTCGCCTTTTTAGTATTAAGACAAGAAATAAAAAACTGCTAAAAAAAGTTTTGACCAATTTTAATTTATTATATTTACTCGTACCTGAAGCTCTATATTTTGAAGGACAGTTTTTTCCTTCTTGAAAGTTTTTCTCCATCCGGATCTAGTAAACTCAAAAATCATTTACTTTACACCCCCCTCAAATTACTGCTGAACTCAAAATGTACTTTTCATTACTTAAGGGAAAAGTGGGGTGTTCTATTTATAAAATTTATCATGACGTCATAACGTTTATTGAAAATTCACTATGTGAATTTTCAAAAATGAAAACTCACTATGTGAGATGATTAGGGGGAAAGATTAAATTGACGTTTTCGACCTTTTTCGGAGAAATAATAACGAAAAATGTGAAGTTTATTTTATACTTTTTAGGGTCACAGTATATCATACGATCTTACACTTCTTTATTTGTTATCATTACAGAGATCGATTCCAAGATTCCGACACAGGCGCACCTCAGGTTTTCAGTAAAAATTAATGTTTCTAACAAAATATTTAACATAGGCACTTAAAATGACTTTTGTACCGCCATAATTTAGTATCTTCTGGAAATTTATAGTTTTATCACGTAATCAATTTTTTCATAATGGATTACACGTCGAAAATCTTGTCAAAAAGGCATCTTAGGAGGAAAATTAAAAATGGTGTTCAGCAAACTTTACATAATTTATTGTTTAATGCGGCTCATTCCAACGTTTCACTTAATCATTCTTCTGACGTTTCCCTTTCTGAAACTAAAGACAATAACTCTTTTCCGACTTTTGATAATGACAATAATGAAATAGAAATTGTGTATCACAATGATAAAATGACACTTCCGAATGACTTACCACCGACTCACGAACGTTTTTTTGCTCATAGTAGCGGTGACGATAATTGTCTACTGTCATTGCCAGTTGACAATTATCGCCAATTACCAGTTGACAGTCTATCAAGCAACATAAAAGAGGAAACATTTGTGTCGGATTTGAAAAAATGGTGTCATAGTCATAACGTGTCGCATTCATGTTTAAATGACCTTCTTGAAATATTGAAACAATCATTTCCCTTTTTGCCTAGCGATGCCAGGTCTTTACTGAAAACACTTCGTACTGTCCCAAACATACCTTTGGAAAATGGTAAAATGATATATACAGGGTGATCTACCACGAGTGTGCCAAACTTCAGAGGCTGGTAATTTATCAAAAAATAAATGGACTTTCATTAATAAACATATGTCCTAAAACGCATAATAAGAGAGCTACAACCCCTTAAACGGGGTTGATGAATACCAATTTTTCGATTATAAGTCCAATATGGTGGTGATTAAAAAAAATGAAATTTTCATACATTACGGCCCCGATGTAGGCGCATAAAATTACAAATTTCCTAATTAACAGCTTGCCTTATTGAGGTAGTTTTGAGGGGTGAGGGGTAGTTCTTTACCCCAAACTTTTTTTGACGTCACTTCCGAAGCAAAACTTTTAAATAACATTATTTCCCATGCCATGACTCAGAAAAAAGTATTTTTCAAAATTTCTGTCACACCAGCCGTTTTTGAATAATTTGCGTTGAACGGCAATAAGGTTTTTCATATGAAATATGCAAAACTTAATTCGATCAATCTTCAAATCTAGTGGCTTGAAGTCACCTATGTTTAAAAACAATTTATATTTCTGATTTGTAGTATTATGTCATTTACATTGCTTAAGTGTCATTTCTGATTCTAAATTATTTAAAAATAAAGAATAATAACAATGAATCAGTTTACTACCTATGAATATGCAGACATTGTTTTTATTTACGGTTTTTGTGATGGAAACACCAGATTGGCTAGAAATGAGTATCACCGGCGATTTCCGAATAGAATAATTCCATCACGAGCAGTATTTAGTCGCACATTTCAACGATTTCGGGAAACTGGATCTTCATCTCACAATCGTAGAGGAGCCCCTCGAGAGGTAAACATTGATGGGAAAGAGGATGTATTTAATATGGTAAGGGATAACCCAGGAACCAGCACTCGACGGATCTCGGTGCAATTAGGTCTATCGCAAAATTTCGTATGGAGAACTCTTCACACTGACGATTTTCATCCTTATCATTATCAACGTGTTCAAGCTTTAGAACCAGGAGATGCTGAAAGAAGACTCCAGTTTTGCCGCTGGATTTTGAATAAATTTGCTGATAATCCAAATTTTATTAGAAATATTATATGGACTGACGAGGCCACCTTCACCAGGGATGGCATTAATAACCATCATAATAAGCATTTGTGGTCCTTGAAAAATCCACACGCTAAAAGGCAGGCAAGATTTCAACGTCGATTCAGCATTAATGTTTGGGCAGGTACACTGAATAATCGACTAGCAGGTATGCATTTTTTAAATAATAGGATGAATGCACAATGTTATTTAAATTTTCTTGAAACCTCTCTAACGGAACATCTAGACGATTTGCCACTAAACATTATACAGAAAGTATGGTTTCAACATGATGGAGCGCATCCTCATAATGAAAGACATGTGACTGAATGGTTGAATCGGAATTTTGGAAATAACTGGATTGGTAACCGTGGTCCTGTTTTATGGCCTCCTCGCTCTCCCGATCTTAATCCTTTGGATTTTTATTTCTGGGGGCATATGAAGCAGTTAGTTTATTTTGAGGAAATAAATAATATTCAGCACTTGACGGAAAGGATCAATAATAGTTTAGCTTATATCACAAACAATGGTGACATGGCTGAAATTAATAATTCAATTATTCGTCGTTGTCAGGCGTGTATGTTACACCCTAAAATATCAGCTGTTATAAAAATAACTTAAGTCTCCCCTCATTCTAACATTGTAACCCTCTTATCTATTTTAAGTTGCTTTTACCATAAATATGTCATATGTGTTTTGATTCAACAATTAACATTTCATGTACAGGATGTAATATCCGTTAGTTAGATAAACTTTAGGGTCAAGGGAGATAAGCTCCCCTATTTTCTAGAAATAGACGTGCCTACGTGCCGTCTTAAGTGTACACAGTTTAGAATAATATAAATAGAGGTGGATGCCACTTCCTCACAGAGTTTTAGTTTAGACATTATACTGTTCAGTTGTCTCTTCGAATTTAAACATTTTAATTGTAAAAAAAAGTAATAATTGTATTTTATTTTGTTGCGTGTAATAAATTGTTTTTAAAAACATAATTTTTTAATCGGCCACGTAACAAAATTGGCGCAGTCGCGGTAGGATACGTCGCGTTCATAAGAAAAACTGCAAAAATTTTCCTTGTATCGAACGTTTGAGGCCCAGCTCATTAAGACGTATTACGAACCTCATCGAAGAAGATACCCAATTTACGGCTGGAGGATTAGGAGCACCTGGTGGAACCCCCTGTCCAGCTTAAAGAAAAACCAACCATAAAACTCCCTAGGAAGAGCAGAAAAAGAAATTCACTGTCCGTGGATTAGGAACACCTGGTGAAACCCCTGACGGATACCGATGAATTCAAAAATAATTTACATGTAAGTACTTTTGTGTATTATTTTGAAACTGCTCTTATCTAGTAACTGAATAAATTTT
Organism: Rhamnusium bicolor; assembly: GCA_029963845.1. Classification (NCBI taxonomy): domain Eukaryota; kingdom Metazoa; phylum Arthropoda; class Insecta; order Coleoptera; family Cerambycidae; genus Rhamnusium; species Rhamnusium bicolor. Next base: position 225,922 of record JANEYF010002429.1, on the reverse strand, counting down.
AAGAATAAAAATACTATTTTAAAAGGTAACAAATTCAAGTGAATAATAAAAGAAATAAATAAAGGTTTTGAAACAAACTATTTTATGAAAATTATCTTTTACGTTTAATAATAAATAAATAGTTTATGAGTAGAAAAGCTACTAAGTAAATTGTTTGAATATTTTGAGAGACGAAACTTAATATAAAACTATTAGAAATTATTTTTTTTTGATTGCTAATAAATATGGAACATCAAGTAGAACAAGAAGAAATTGCTTACGTTTATAAACTAAACGAATTATTTTCAATTATCCCAGAATATGAAGGTGATCAAATATTATTAAATACATTTTTAAACTCTTGCAATTCAGCACTTGAACTAGCTGAAGAATATCAAGCTCCACTAATTGTGTTACATATTAAAAATAAATTAAGAGGTAGAGCTTCGCAACTTATAAATTCCAGAAATTTAAATACTTGGCCTGAAATTAGGGACCTTTTATTAATACATTTTGGTGACTCTAGAGACCTTACGAGCCTTATTCATGATTTACAAAAGTTGAAACAATTACCAAATGAATCTCCACTAACATTTGCACACAAAGTTGAAACTCATAATGCAAAATTACATGCGGCAATAAATAGTCAAGATTTAACCACTGAGCAAAAATTAGCTCAAGAAAATTTAATTGAACAAATGTGCTTAGACACCCTTTTAACCGGTTTAGAACCTAAATTATCTCCAATAATTAGAGCTTCGAATCCAACTACTAGAGGCGAGGCAATATACAAAATAAAAAGAGAATTACAATTATCGTATCTCGAAAACCAGAGATTTTCGCGATATCAAAATAATAATAATAATAATCAAAATAAACGACCTCCTCAACCTAATAAACCAACCTGTAATTATTGCAAAAAGATTGGTCACACTATAGACATTTGCTATAAAAGACAAAATCAAAATTTAAGCCCTTTGAATACAAATTCTTTATCGTATTATAATAGAAATAATAATAATCATAGGCCCTCAGCACCAAATAACTTTAGAAATTCCAATAATTACCAAAGCTCATCACAACCGAATACAAATTATCAACGTAATTTTAATCAAAATTATAGAGAAAGTTCTCACAATGCAGTTCCAAGAAACCATCATTTAAACTCATACGAGAGTCGAGATATTCAGGCTGGCACCTCGACTCAGGAAATTCAGCCCAGTCAAAATCAAAATGTAGAAGAGATAATGCCACAAATGGAACAATTACAAATGAGAGACAATCATCAAGTATTTTTAAATTAAACCAAATTTTCACAACAAATTCAGAAAATCTATTCTACATAACTGATCGAACAAATAAATTCAAATTACTAATTGATACAGGCGCGGGTATAACAATATTTAAACAAAAAAACTGTCCCACCTGAAAGTAAAATTTTTAAGGATGGAAATATACTCATCCAAGGTATAACAAATCAAATAATAAATATTACCGATTACACTTATATAAAATTTATAAAAGATAGTAAACCCCTTAAAGTCTATATATATAACCTAGATATTGAATTCGATGCTATTTTAGGTTTAGATTTTTTAGAAACTGTTGGTTGCATGATAGATTTAGTCAACAAAAAATTAGTTACGCCAGAAAAATCATTTGCCTTGCATAAAGTCGGACAAGAAATTCAAAAAACTATTGAAACTAAGTTCGAAAATAATTATGGAAAAACACCGACGATCAGCACTGATAATAATTTTAAAAATATTAATAATGTTGTAACAATAGAACCCAGAACTGAACAAATATTTAAATTAAAATGTAACTTCAAAAATACAACGGCATTTTTAAATAAACAAGATTACGATTTAGTAAAAGTTCCAAATGCTATCATTCAAATAAATGAACAAGGTGAATTTTTTACATCTCTAGTGAACTGTAATACAATTACCAAAACAATAAAGCTTGATAAATTAAAAATTGAACCTATTAGTAATATTCAAGAAATTTTAAATTGTAACGTAAAACACTCACCACCTTCATTTTATAGAAATAAAGAAATAAAAAGTCAATTACGTCTTGATCATCTTAATGATGAAGAAAAAGAATTAATAGAAAATCTATGCTTATCATTCGAAGATATTTTTTTTCTCGAGGGAGATCAATTAACATTTACTAATCAAATAAAACACGAGATAAATACGAGTGACGAAAATCCTATATTTACAAAATCGTATAGATATCCCCACGTACATAAACAAGAAGTCAAAACACAAATTAGTAAAATGTTAGATCAAGGGATAATACAACCTTCAGTGTCCCCTTGGTCCAGCCCTGTATGGGTGGTACCGAAAAAAATGGACGCTTCAGGAAAACAAAAATGGCGAATAGTTATTGACTATAGGAAATTAAATGAGAAAACGGTAGGCGATAAATACCCTTTACCTAATATTTCAGATCTTTTAGACCAGTTAGGAAAATGTGAATATTTTACGACTTTAGATCTTGCCTCTGGCTTTCACCAAATTGAAATAGAGAAAAGAGATATTCCAAAAACTGCCTTTTCTGTAGAAAATGGTCACTATGAGTTTGTCCGGATGCCTTTTGAGTTACGTAACGCACCGGCAACATTTCAAAGAGTCATGGATAATATCATGACTGGAATACAAAACGAAAAATGTCTAGTTTATATGGACGATGTTATAATTTATTCATCAACACTTAATGAACATATGAAACGACTGAACGAAGTGTTTAGTCGCTTGCGAAAATATAACTTAAAAATTCAACCAGATAAGTGCGAATTTCTTAGAAAAGAAGTGTCATATCTAGGACACGTAATAACTGAAAAAGGCGTAAAGCCAAATCCAGACAAAGTAGCTGCAGTACAAAGATTTCCAGTACCTAAAAATCAAAAAGATATTAAGAGTTTCTTAGGAATGGCCGGATATTACCGACGCTTTATACCAAACTTTTCAAAAATAACAAAACCCCTTACACGATTGTTACAAAAAGATGTTGATTTTAATTTCAATTCCGATTGTATGGAATCTTTTGAAACACTTAAAAAAGCATTAGTAACTTCTCCTATATTAATTTATCCCAATTTTGAAGAAGAATTCGTCCTAACTACGGACGCAAGCGCATTCGCCCTTGGCTCAGTTTTATCCCAAGGCCCCATTGGAAAAGATTTGCCTATAGCATATGCAAGCAGAACATTATGCACTACTGAAACCAAATATTCCGTGATAGAAAGAGAACTTCTCGCTATCATATGGTCGGTACATCATTTTAGACCTTATATATACGGCAGACGTTTTAAATTAGTGACAGATCACAGACCATTAACTTGGCTGTTTTCTATCAAAGATCCTGGTAGCAGACTTGCACGATGGCGCTTAAAATTGGAAGAATATGATTACGAGATCATATATAAACCCGGGAAAATAAATTGCAATGCCGATGCCCTTTCAAGAATAAAAGTTAATCATATTAAAGAAAGTATCCTTTTCAATAATAAAGTAACTAAAGAGGACGAAAATTCTCAAACTAGCGAAACAAACGTAATAACCGAAAACGACATATCAAAAGAATTTGAACTCTTTAAAAAGAAACACGAAAATGAATCACTCATAGATTATTCAAAAATTACTTATACTAATAATCAGTTACTTGACAGGTCACATAAAAATATTATAGTTTTCTTTCAAAAAGATAAATTACAAAAATTGCACGAAGAAATCTTAGACGACCTTTTAGAAAACGATGCGGAAATTTCTTGTGAAAAAAATAAATATAATCAATAGTTCGAAAGTTAGAAATCGTGATTATTATATAATAGCCCTTCCCTATGAAAACGAATTTGCAATCGAACATTTATTTAAATTATTAATGTTGAACAAAGCTGACTTAGATACATCAAAACAATATCACGTAGAAAACATATTAAATTTACCAATATTAGAAATATTCTCTTTTATTTTTGCTGATGACGATATAAAATTAACTATATGCCAAAATGTTGTAACGACTCCAGACGAAGATCAAAGGCTCATTATTATAAACCAATATCACGACGGTAAAGCAAATCTACATCGAGGAATCAACGAAACCATTCGACGTATAAAAGAAAAATATAACTGGCCTAACCTTACAAAAGATGTCGAAAGTTACGTCAAAAGTTGCGATACTTGTGCAAAAACTAAAACTATACGTAAAAATCTCTCACAACCCTTAGTAATTACAGAAACTCCAAAAACTCCATTTGAACGTATTAATATCGATTTATTAGAAATACCTACAAAAAATTATTTACTTACTATCCGAGATGAATTAACAAAATTTACTCAAGCCTATCCTATTGAATCTAAAGCTGCCAAAAATATTGTAAATACTCTTTTAATCTACTTCCAGCATTATGGAACTCCTTTAAGAATCCACTGTGATTCAGGAGGTGAATTCAATTGTCAATTGTTAAAGGATTTGTGCTTATTATATGATATTAAACTAACATTTTCTTCTGTAGCACATCCACAATCAAACGGATCTCTTGAAAGATTTCACTCAACGCTACTTGAAATGCTTAGAGTTCACAAAACAGACAACCCAGATGAACACCCATTGACGATTGTTCCGTACGCTATAATTTGTTATAATAACTCATTGAATAGTACACATGGTTTCACACCCTATGAATTAATTTTCGGGCATACGTCCAGTCGACCACCAGAAACATTATATAATCAAAAAGAACTAATTACTAAATACATCCGCGATTTAAATAACAGAATATCATATTACTATAAAATCGCTAGAGATAGAACACAAAAAAAGTAAAGAAAAAAGCTAAAGCACGTTTCGACAAAAATGTAACCGAAAATAGATATGATTTCGAAACTGGACAACAAGTATATTTAAAGGAATCTCAAATTAAAAATAAATTAGGAGATAAATTTCTAGGACCTTTTAAGATTAAAGAAATATTCGATAATAACTGTTGTATAATTGAAAATGAACAATATTCAACAAAAGTAAATTTCGATCGCCTAAAGCCATGCTTTAGTAGACAAGACGAGAACTAAAAAAAGTATTTTTTCTCCTTTCAGGCTTTCGATCCTGACCACCGTACGATGCTGGTACGACTTAAAACCGCTAAACAATACGATTGGTATACACTATCAACCGGAAAGTAGTATTAAAATCTATAATGAAAAATGGACCCTTTTAGTATATAAGGATATATCTTCGTTAAGAAAAACATTTGAGTACACTGACTCATTACTAAATTCTCTGAATTCTAATATACGACCAAAATCACCTAAGCTTGTACCTTTTTATGCAGATCTAAAACCTCATATAACTGTGTTAACTCAAATTCGAGAAACTATAGAAAATAAGTTCGATGAAATAAGATTAGACGTTGATAAAGAACAAATAAATAGTAGACGAAAACGAGGTATTATTAACGTTTTAGGATCACTCTTTAAATCAATCACAGGCAATCTCGATGCTTCAGATGGCGAATATTACGAAGATTGCATAAATAAGTTCAAACAAGATGAAAATAAACTCGAAAACATATTAAAGAATCAAATATTAGTTATAACCTCTACTATTCAAAATTTCAATTATACTATTCGTAAATTACAAATTGACGAAGAAACGTTTAATAATAATATAAAATCCATACAGCATTCTATTCAAGAAATAAACGACAACCAAATGTATTATATTGTTAGATTAAAGGCAATTGAAATATGCGAAAGCTTACTCGAAATTTACATAATGATTGAAACACAATTAGATGAAGTATTGAATTCTATTACTTTTGCTAGACTAAAAATTATTCATCCCTCAGTTATAGGACCAAAAGACCTTATGTCGCAATTATCTAAAATATCTCAATCCTTGCAAAGAAACAATTTACCTTTAGTACCAACTTCCCAAAATATAGGTAGATATTTTGATATAATAGAATTACAAGCCTATCAAACATATGATCGCTTAGTATTCATATTAAAAATCCCCGTTGTTGAACCAACAACGTATAAATTATTTCACATGTACTCTATACCAATATTAGATAAAAGAACTAAATTATTTCATATATTATTAACTTCCCAAAAATACTTAGCAGTTTCAGATAATACTCGAACGTACACATCTTTGAATAATTTAAATGATTGTAAAACATTAGATTCACAATATAAATTGTGCCCAAATCTTATAACTTATTCTTTAGATAATAATGCTCTATGTGAAGTTCAACTTCTTAGGAAATCAGATAAAATTCCAGATAATTGTCAAATCTCTGTAATATATTCTGAAGATTATAATGTTCAAAGGATAAATGAAAATGTGTGGCTCATAGCAGTAACAAAACAGTTACCTTTTACTGTAAATTGCCCAAACATGACCACAGTAGGGTATTTAATTGAACGAAATTCAATTTTAACATTAGCTCCTACATGTACCAGTTACATAGGCACAACACGAATTCAAGCAAGTAACAAAGTTTCTGAAATTTCCAGACCATTTGAAATACCAAATATTAATTTTAACTGTTGTGATCATTTGCCAGAACATGCAGAATTACCAAAACTGCAACCTTTAAAAATAAGTAAACTAAGTCTTGATGAACTTAATATTGCTGAACATAAACTAACCCAATATGGTAAGGAGTTAGATGATTTAATAAATGAACCTTTTGTTGTTAAGCACACATCATGGTTTTTGTATTTTATAATAATTTTAATAATAAGCCTTGTCATATTGTATTGTATATGCAAATGTAGGAAATATAGACGTGTAAAAATAGGGTTTATCAATGGAAATAACAGTCCACCGAGACCTCCAGATCAACCCACAAAACCACTACTATTGAACAGAATCAGGGACATGATACCCCAAAGAAGACAACCTGCAAGAAGAGTAAGAAATCCTCAGATTGAAGAAGAAAACGAATTAACAGAGTTAAATTTGAATTTAAAAACTACTGCCTAATATTGTATGTATTTTGTATTAAAATTTTGTGCATTGTATAGCCCAAAATTTATTATTAGGGGGAGTATTGTTACACCCTAAAATATCAGCTGTTATAAAAATAACTTAAGTCTCCCCCTCATTCTAACATTGTAACCCTCTTATCTATTTTAAGTTGCTTTTACCATAAATATGTCATATGTGTTTTGATTCAACAATTAACATTTCATGTACAGGATGTAATATCCGTTAGTTAGATAAACTTTAGGGTCAAGGGAGATAAGCTCCCCTATTTTCTAGAAATAGACGTGCCTACGTGCCGTCTTAAGTGTACACAGTTTAGAATAATATAAATAGAGGTGGATGCCACTTCCTCACAGAGTTTTAGTTTAGACATTATACTGTTCAGTTGTCTCTTCGAATTTAAACATTTTAATTGTAAAAAAAAGTAATAATTGTATTTTATTTTGTTGCGTGTAATAAATTGTTTTTAAAAACATAATTTTTTAATCGGCCACGTAACATGTATTCGTGCTCAAGGAGGTCATTTTGAACAGTTACTCTTTTAGCTATTAAGTACGATATTTCTGTGTTTACATTGATTTTTAATTTTGTAATAAAAATGTTGTTTATTTCACATGAAAAACCTTATTGCCGTTCAACGCAAATTATTCAAAAACGGCTGGTGTGACAGAAATTTTGAAAAATACTTTTTTTCTGAGTCATGGCATGGGAAATAATGTTATTTAAAAGTTTTGCTTCGGAAGTGACGTCAAAAAAAGTTTGGGGTAAAAAACTACCCCTCACCCCTCAAAACTACCTCAATAAGGCAAGCTGTTAATTAGGAAATTTGTAATTTTATGCGCCTACATCGGGGCCGTAATGTATGAAAATTTTATTTTTTTTAATCACCACCATATTGGACTTATAATCGAAAAACTGGTATTCATCAACCCCGTTTAAGGGGTTGTAGCTCTCTTATTATGCGTTTTAGGACATATGTTTATTAATGAAAGTCCATTTGTTTTTTTGATAAATTACCAGCCTCTGAAGTTTGGCACACTCGTGGTACATCACCCTGTATAGGAATTAAGAATGGGTTTAATATAAACGAAATTCCTCCTGACAAGGAAGTTATCCTTCAATATAATATAGACGGAATTCCAATTTACAACAGCAGTTCAACAGAATTTTGGCCTATTTTGGGAAAAGTTTCTAATGTGTCTGATACTAGTCCATTTTGCATTGCTGTTGCGGTGTAGGAAAGCCCAGACCGTTAGATACTTTCCTTTCCAATTTTATTGAAGAGGTGAAAATTTTAACTGAACAGGGAATTACTATCAAAAAACGTAAAATTACTTTTCAAAAATCCAGTTATTTACTTGTGATGCACCTGCCAGAGCTTACATAAAGCAGGTCAAGGGCCATACAAGCAAGTACCCGTGTGAACGGTGCACTGTTAAATCGGTATATTTTGAAAAAAAAAAACGTTACATCCCCATTCATGGTTCGCATAAGAAAAGATTCAGACTTTTTCAAAGACAAAAAAAGGAATAAATTTCATATTACATGTAAATCACCCCTTCTGGATACTGGCATCGGTTTTGTTTCACAATTCGTAATTGATCCAATGCACAACATATACTTAGGTGTCATGAGAAGATTACTCATAAAATATCTAATTGAAGGCAAGCATCCCTTCAAATTGTCTGCATCAATTCAATCGCTTATGAATGAACTGTTACAAAATATTAAGGTTCCTTACGAGTTTGGAAGAAAAATCCGTACTTTTCAAGATGTCAGACGTTGGAATAGATAGATTTTTTCTCTTGTACTGTGGTGTCATCATTTTAAAGCCACACCTAACTGCAGCAGCCCTTCACCACTTCCTGCTACTACATGTTGCCGTGATTATTTTATCTCACAGACATCATTATCGATTATTACTTGATTCTGCGCAAACTTTTCTGGAACAGTTCGTTCAACAATGTCCTGAGGCTTATGATGCCTATTTTATTTCCTACAATGTACACTTACTGCAACATATATGTGATGACGTTAAAAACTTTGGAGTTCTCGAAAGTTACAGGTGCTCCCCTTTTGAAAACTCCTTGGGTAAACTGAAACGTTTGATACGAGGAAGACATCGTCCCTTAGAACAGTTACACAACAGATTAAGCGAATGTTCGGCATATTTTACAGTACACGACAACATCAATTTCAAGGACGATACAAATGTTTCCACAACCATGAATTATTCTGAGTTAGTACATTTAACAGTCGGAAAATTCAAAATTTCAAACAAATATCCCAATAACATCGTCTCGGTAGGGAATCGTATATTTACGATTCAACGAATATATTCAATAAATGGTGAACACAGATGTATGGCAATACCTTTCCGCTACCACCTTGACCTGTATACATTTCCATTGAAAGCATCTACGTTTAACATCTACCATGTTTATGGTCAGCGTCCTATGACAAATTTTTCTGTAAAAGACATTGTGTAGCCTTTCATTATAAACACGGGTTTGCTGTGTTTCCTATCATACATTTAACACAGTAAAAATTTTTTATTTTAATAGCATCACTTTTTGTGGTACCTATATATTAATTTTTACTTGGGCCTTGAGGTCTTCAGCCATCTGAAAACAAAGTCTCTGCACAATGTTTGCTGTTGTCGAATTTTAAGATAGAAAGGAATGTGCCGTAGTTCCTGTCACGTGGATTGTGGAGAACATCCAGTGTTATTGGCCAAAAGTTAGCCCTATCAAACTTTTAAAACTTTTACAAGAGTGTTCACCTCCCAGTTCAGCATGACCTCTGTATGTGCTCAAGAAGATCGTTCACTATGCAGGTTAATAAATTTATTCTGGTAATGCTGACATCTAATTTTCATTGTTATATTCCATGATCTGCAGATACATACAAGAATGCAGAAGCTTTTCTTCAAAAATTCGTGGAGGAAACATCATGTTCTGATGTCATGTCAGCACATTCACAACCCACGGACACACCAGACCACGCAGAATCAGATGAACCCGCTCCAAAAAAGCAAAGAAAATGTAAACCCGGACAGACCAATCCAATGACGTAAGTACACGGTGCCCAATTACTTATTCTTCACCTACTTACTCGTTACTTATTCTTCACCTTCTTTCATTATTATTTAAAAAGTTGATGACGTTTATTCTTTTTCATTACAGTGTTGTCATTTTTTGCAGGCCTGACAGTGATGCCACTTTTTCTACAGACTCTTTCTCACAGCATTTTTCTGGGACATGTGCCTCGTCTCAGTTGGAGAAACAAACGTAATGACATTTTAACTGTAGAGTATGAACATATTTGTATTCATATATTTTTTCAGAATCAACGAAGTTGGCACAACCTCTATATCACCACACACACCTATGACTCATCTGGAAAATCTTATTGAAATGATTGAAACAATAAAGGCAACTCAGGACCAACAGGCCATTAAGATTGACCAAATATTAAGAACAGTTACGAATAATGATGTCCAGTCCATTCCTAACGTTCCAGAACATTTGCCAGTATTACCGTTAAAGAAAAAATAAAATTTTAAAGCAATGGAACGCCAACTCTTAGATCCGGACATATTTGCATATTTGGTTGGTAAATTCATATTTTTTTCTCTTTAACCCTATCCATCACTTTTTGTTTAATGTGCATCCCTACATTAATTATGTCTTATCCACAAAACGTAACTGCGATGTATACGGTATGATCAACAAGAATACTCCCACCCTATATACAAAAGTACACAAATACGGTATTAACTTACATGGGTGATTCATATTTTATTGTTAATTTTACCACTTCACTATCATGACAACATAAAAAACTAAATGAACATTTAACCTTCAAAACTTTCAGACAAACTTATAGATCGAAAACTGTTGTAGCAAAGTTTCTATACTTACTCACTTAGTAATATCACTCCTCTCATTATAGCCATCACCTAACATACATACTTTCTTCCTACAAGGCCCATAAATAACCATTACTAAATATTCTTATTTTCCCCTTCCAGGAGATGTGCAGTTATTGGAGGTTCCAGTGTACGTGCCGTTGCCATGAATGTACTAAATTTCTGCTTAGTAATGAAGTTGCCATGAAATATACTTGGGCAGAACGTACAAAAAAAAACTTTAAAGACACGCAGTTGTGTAAAGTAATTTTGGGTAAGTTCATTTAAACATGCACAACTATGAATTAACAATATTCTGTTGCAGAATCAGTTGCTATGTCATTTGGAAACAACAAACCCTCCGACTTGTGCGACATTACAATATCTGCTGCTATAAAGGACTGGTTAAAGTTGGTCAAGCACCGCAACGCTTATTCCCTTGACAAGAAAACACGATAATCCTTCCCATAACCCGATTTTTTTTTGTTTGCAACTGTCTTGCAATAGCTATTGTCGGATAGATGATCATTGTATAGTAGTAATTCGGATTTATTTGCTCTTTTATATTTTACAGTTTTCTTAAAATTCGATTTTGAACGATATATTATTTAAATTCCTAATGCTGATCTTGTGCTGCTTTTTTATATTTTATTATTAATTATCGTTTGGATATAAAAACTGTTTGCAATTGTCCTGTAATAGTTATTATATTTCGCAGTTTTTAAGTTGCATTTTATGTGATGTTATTTATTTTAAGCTATTGTGTTGCTTTTTTATGAATTTTAATGTTATATATTAATTATTGTTTGGATAAAAGATAGTGTTTGCATCTGTCCTGTAATACAGATGGTCATTGCATATAATGTACTATAATTCTGATTTATTTGCTGTATTATATTTCGCAGTCTTTTAAGTTGCGTTCTACATGATCTTTTTTATATTCCTGAAGCTGCGTTTTTCTGCAGCTTTTTTTATAAATTTTAATGTTCGTTGTTAATTTATTGTTGTATTCACTTTTTTGTTAATTTCGCAGTTTTCCTGTATTGCATTGTGCACGATATTGTTTATATTCATGAAGATGCCTTTTTTGCTCCTTAATCGCCATGAATTTTAATATCTTTAATTATTAACTGATTGTTCTATTCACTATTTTTTTATTTCGCAATTTTTTTCATTTTGTATCTGCATTAAGTTTTTTAAAACCATAAAGCTGCCCTTGTGCTCCTTTTGTTATAAACTATTAAAGTTATAAACTATTAAACCTATTAAAGTTTACAACAAAAAGGAGCACAAGGGCAGCTTTATGGATATAAAAAACATAATGCTGACAATATGAAAAAAAACTGCGAACTATAAAAAAGTGAATAAAACAATCAATTAATAATTAAACATATTAAAATTCATGACAATGAAAGAGCAAAAGATTGGCTTCATGACTATAAATAATCGTGCACAATGCAATACAGGAAAACTGCGAAATAAAAATAAAAGTGAATAGAACAATGAATTAATAATTAACATTAAAATTCTTTCACCCCTTAGAAAAGGGGGGGGAGTTGGAAACTACTAGTAATAGATATATCCACAAGAGGCATTACTGAATTATTTTTCAATTTACTTCCATATGTTTTAAAACTTTTGTAAAATTACCTGTAATACTTTTTGCTCATTTTGTTATAAATAGGGTTGGTTGACTGTTTTTCTAATAACTGTTAATGCTCTGATTGAACTGTTTTGTATACGCTCTGATTAAACTGTTTTGTTCTACATTCCACAAAGCCCTTAAAAGGGCTTTAAGGGCTTTTTGGTTCGAAACCACTAGTAATAGATATATCCACAAGAGGCGGTACTCAATTATTTTTCAATTTCTTTAAAAATACCTGTAATGTCTTGCGCTTCTTTTGTTATAAAAATAGGTTGATTACTAATAAATGTTATGCTCTGATTGAATTGCTCTGTACAGATTTTCTACATTCCAAAGATCCCTAAAAATGAGAGGTTTCAGAATAAATATATCCGCAAGAGGCGTTAGTGTAGGTATTATTTTTCAACTTACTTCCATATAGGTATTTAAAAATTTTTGTAAAACTAATATATATATATATATTTATAAATATATATATATATATATATATATATATATATATATATATATATATATATATATATATATATATATATATATATATATATATATATATATATATATATATATATATATATAGAGAGAAAGGAGTTAGACGCGGGTTTAATTACATTACAGTAAAAAAACAATGATTCAACGGGTACGCCCGCATAAAGAAAATTGCACGGTGGAAAATGCATAAATTGCAAATGGCAGAAAGATGCAAACCGTGGACACGTGTTTCTGACTAATGTGGTCTTCATCAGCACGGTGTAGCTGAGTTAAAATGATGAACAAAACTCAAAAAAGACACTAAGGAAAACCACTGACAGGGAGCCAGTCGCACCTTTGTGGCTTCCACTGATGGCTCCGGTATGGGAGCGTCGTCCAAGCATCGCACACGCGGGGCAACTATAGCAACCTGCGTGAGGATTCCGGACCCAAGAAAATGAATATGAACAGAGAAAGGAGTTAGACGCGGGTTTAATTACATTACAGTAAAAAAAAAAAAAAAAAAACAAAATGATTCAACGGGTACGCCCGCATAAAAGAAAATTCCACGGTGGAAAATGCATAAATTGCAAATGGCAGAAAGATGCAAACCGTGGACACGTGTTTTCTGACTAATTGGTCTTCATCAGCACGGTGTAGCTGAGTTAAAATGATGAACAAAACTCAAAAAAACACTAAAGGAAAACCACTGACAGGGAGCCAGTCGCACCTTTGTGGCTTCCACTTGGATAGTCCGGTATGGGAGCGTCGTCCAAGCATCGCACACGCGGGCAACTATAGCAACCTGCGTGGGATTCCCGGACAGAGAAAAGAAATGAACAGAGAAAGGAGTTAGACGCGGGTTCTAATTACATTACAGTAAAAAAAACAATGATTCAACGGGTACGCCCGACTAACTCCTTTCTCTGTTCATATTCATTTTCTTGGCCCACCCCCCACCCCCGGCCTATAGTTGCCCCGTGCCCGATCCAGGCCCCCCCCCCCGACCATCCAGCTCCCCTCCGGTTTTCCTTTTTTTTGTTCCTGGCCCGCGACGTCGGTTTGCTTTCTCCCTTGCAGCTTTTCCCTTTGCCTTCGTATGTAAACCCGGTTGGCCGAGCCGCGCAAGGTGCGACTCCCCCCACCCCCCCCCCGCCGGGGTTCCCCTTTAGTGTTTTTTGGTGTTATTCCTCCTTGAACCAACAGAACGGTCAGGTTGTTGCAATTGTTTACGTGCCTCTCCGGGCTTTTTTTTTTGTAACCCGTCTAACCCCCCTTTTTTTCCCGGTAGCTGCGATGCTTGACCGCTCCCCGCAGTGACGCGGCCCCCGGGTTTTCCTTTAGTGTCTTTTCTTTTGTTCATTTCCAGTGCTGAAGACCAATTAGTCGAAAGGGGTTTGCACTTTGCTGTTTTCCCTTTTTGATCATTATATTATATATATATATATATATATATATATATATATATATATATATATATTATATATATATATTTCTTATTACACAACGCCAAACCTTTGGTGAATACATTTAAAATTAGACTGTTGGTACAAGTTATTTAAAATGTGTGTAAGAAGTATACTAGAAACTTCCCGGTATACTATGCGTATACTTAAAATTTAATGCTTTTCTCTATACCAACATAATTCGTTTACACGAAACTAATAATATACGTTACTTGAAACGTATATGAAAAGTATACCAAATGCTACGCGAATTAAATATACTCGCGGTATACTATGTGTATACCTAAGATTTAATATTTTCCATACCGACATAATTCATATATTATATGAAACCAATACAAGTTGCTTCAAATGTTTATGAAGAATATATTAGATGATTTCCGGTATACTATGTGGTATACCAAAAAATTTAATATTATTTATGCCGACAAAATCCGTATACATGAAACCAATATATACAAGTTACTTGGGACGTATATGAAACACACTACCTTACTACTCAGTATACGTTATGTATACCTAATATTTACGTTACATCAAGCCGATATAATAGTGCTAATTAAACCAGACAATATAAGTTGCTTTAGACGTATATCAAACGTATATTATATAAGTTGCTTTAAACGTATACTTATACGTATACGAACAGTGTACGGGACGGACATTCTGCGGTATATTAAACATATAAAACAGAAGTATATATACCCTTTATTTACCAATGGAGATTGCAATAATATACTGTTTATATACAGGTCTGTGTTACTAGGGCACATGCAGTTAAATCACAAATTTATTTAAAGTAAAACAATACAAACGTTTTTAAATAACAAATATATTCATTATTCACTGTCTTCAGTCATTATCATATCACTTTTTCCTCATATAATTTATATTTTTTTATTATTTCGTTGGATAAAAATTCTAACAGAGTATTTATTAACCTTTCAGTGGTCGCGCTGTGTCCTACAGACCCAAAGCAATCTAATAATTGACACCAAAGTAATTTGGCAAGACTGTAGCGCCTCTTCATTTCAGTAAAGTGTTTACGAAGTCAATTGAAATTGGTCAATGTTAAAGCACAGGACCGTGCGCACTCAACTTGATATTTTGTCCTATGTATTTAGCAATGGTATGGAGAATCGAATGGTAGTTGAAATTGTGCAGGCGAGTCCGAGACTGGCAATGTAATCAGTCTGATTGAACCATCTGCGACTGCACGTGTTTAAAGATAATAAAACGGGCAGGCCCACCACTAGTATAAAGAAAACTCGTTAAATCGTTTCTCAGCAGTCAACGTGGACGTGTGAGATGTGCCGACATTGGCCTTGGCTTGAGGACGATTGGTGACGATTGACTGGGATCCGGATATTCGTCAGTCCGGTTGGTCAGTCGGTTTGAGGACGATTGGCTGGGATCCGGATATTCGTCAGTCCGGTTGGTCAGTCGGTGTTTGAGTTATATCAGTCATTAGTCAACGTGGACTTGATGTCACCTAGTTCTTTATAACATTTTTCCAGTGCAGTGCAGAAATACCTATTATTATATCAAGTGTGGTTCAATTTATACTTATTGTTCATATTTATAAATATTTATTACTATATAAAAGGTAAGATATTGTATTATTTACTAATTTACCATGGCTTTCTGGAGACCATTTGAAACAGAGGATAATATAATAACGCCCGAAAATCCCGAAATAGTTGAACCGGTTATTGTCGAAGAAGCCGAAATAAATTTAGAGTGTCAAAATAATGATTTACACTTACAAAGTTAACGCATTATTTTAAATATACATGAACGTTTAAAAAGCGAAAATCGTGAAAAATGTGAGAAAGCAAAATAGAACATATTAACGAATTAACTAAAATATCAGAATCAACAATTTATCGTGTAATTAAAAAAGGAGATGTTATAGATCACGGAACAAATAGGAAACGGAAAAATATGAAATTGAAAAATATTGATGATGCTACCAAAAATGTAATACAGCGCACAGTGGACGGAAACGCCAAAAAGCTGGCCAAAATTAAAAATATCAAGATTTTTTTTTTGAAATGGAAACGTTTTAAATCGTTGTAGTGGTACCCTTAGCATTAGAAACGACCGTTAATACCGGTCCGGGTTCACTACCTGAGCGAGGAAATTACTTATTGTGCGACCGTGCAGCGCGTCACTTCGGCAGCTCGCAACGATTCAAAAATCGATAAATTTTGTTTGCAGCGTAAAAAATTCTCAAAGTGCAGTTTTCTGTGTCATAAAAATGGATTCTGCATCAGAAAGTAAATACAATTAAAATATCTCAGTATCAGATCAGTTTATTTATATGATAATTAGTAAATAATTATTGAAGTGGAGTGCATTTTTGTACATGCAACGATTCATAAACTCCACAAAAAAAGCCAAAGTTACGCGGTTGGTGATGGTTGGTCTTGAAACTTATTGGAATGTGTTCAATGAAAATTTTTTCGAAAGTGCATAAAAAATTAGCTGCATCTTTTTGCGTCTTTTGCGAGATATTGACCAAATTGTGCGCGAATGCATGCACATTCGTGCACCATAAAGTGGGCTCCTTTTGAATGCGTTCTCATGAGGACGATGAATGTAATTCAGATAGTAATTGAATAAAATTAATTTTCAAAGTTATTACACATTTTTATTCCATTCCCCAGATCCTAATTTTCCCGAAACAAATGAAACATATGAATTCGCTTCAATTCAATAATAATTTTTGAACTATGTATATATTTTTGACCGTAATTTTTTTTGAAATTCTATATGGGATTCTTCATCAGCGACCCAAAAAAACTGTATACAAAGTTTTGTAAAAATGCAGCGATAATTGGCGATTTTTGGTATGTTTTGGGGGGATTTCATGGCCGCCATTTTGTTTTTTCACAATTCAACCTCGGATTCTTGATCAGCAACACAAAAAAACCCCTGTATGCACAATTTCAGTAAAATAGCTCAATGCCTTTATATTTTGGCCAGCTTTTCGGCGTTTCCGTCCACTGTGCGGCGTATAATTTATAATATGTATGAAAAAAATATAGTTCCTATGATTCGAGAAAAAATTAAGCGATTATCCTGATTATAATTATAGTTCTTTAGATACACTACATATATATATATATATATATATATATATATATATATATATATATATATATATATATATATATATATATATATATATATATATATATATATATATATATATATATATATTTTCCTTTCTTGACCGTTATTATCAATTAATATTGATAGTTTTTTTTTTGTGGGGATTTCGGTCAGATACAACTAATTAAATTTTTTTCTAACGTTTCGGTTTATTACACCATCATCAGAGAAACTATTATTAATTAGGAATTTGTTTTAAAATTTTCTATTACATGCTATTTGGTTGTCTGTTTTAACGCAACTCTGATGATGGTGTAATAAACCGAAACGTTAGAAAAAAAAATTTAATTAGTTGTACCTGACCGAAATCCCCACAAAAAAAACTATCAATATTATTAGATACACTACGAAATGTTTTATTAGAATGCGGTTTTAAACATAAAAAACTTGACAGTCGTATGGTAATTATGGTATCGCGACGTATAGTAACACTTCGGGTAGATTATTTGGAAAAAAATCAGAGATTATCGTAAACTAAACAGGCATATAGTGTATCTAGATGAGACGTGGTTTGACACGCATGATGTTGTTCAGTATGGTCGGGTAGACGGTTCAAATAATTGTGTTTTAAATACTCCGCGTTCTAGAGGAAAACGCGTTATCATACTTCATGCGGAAAGTGAAAACGGGTTTGTACCTAATGCGTTGCTCTGGTTGGCCAAAAAAATATCGCAGTCCTCTGCAGACTATCATGAAGATATTACAGCCCATCTATTCGAAAAATGGTTTTCAGAACAGGTTTTACCAAATATTCCGCCTAAATCGGTAATTGTATTAGATAATGCTTCTTATCACTCGCAAATATTAAATAAAATACCAACAGCACAAGAAAGGAAGACATTTTAAAATTCATGAGAAAAAAATATGGAAATTCCTGTAAAAGTTCCAATAAAGCGCGATTTACTGAAAAGAATAAAAGAACAGAATTTCAAATAGGAATATGTTATTGATAACTTATCCAATATACACGGTCATACACTTTTGCGCTTACCTCCGTACTATTGCATATTTAATCCTATCGAGATGGTTGGGGCAACTTTAAAAGATCGTTTGCGAAAATGTAATGACTCTCCAACGTTAAGTGCGGTAGTAGTTGATCATATAAGAGAAGTAATAAATGACCTCGACAATACTGATTTATGGAAAAAATTTCGTTCAGCATGTAATTAAAAAAGAAAATCAATATCCAACACTACCCCCCATTGCGCCGATTATAATTCAACCGGGTAATGATTCTTCGTCAGAAAGTGAAGATTCGGACGCGTCAACTTTTAGCATTTAACTTTTTTAATACATATTTTCAGAACAAAATATTTAGCTATATTAGGTATGAAGTTTACGTTTTTATTGTTACATTTCTTGGAATATATTTCATTTAGTTGACAAGACATTTTAATTTAAGTTACTTTATTCTAGAGACATATTTTATTTTTGTTTTTATTTATGTTTTATCTAAACAAATATTTATTTTTGTTGTACTAATTCTTTGCTTTGGTTAAGAAACTTACATTTTTATTTTTATTTTAGAAGACACTTTAATTTTATTGTTTACTAAATAACATCCTTGCCCCTCGATAATCTAACCTGTCCCATTCCCTCATCCTGGCAAGGATATGTTCATACCTTCTCGTTGATCCTTGCTGGGTAATAACATATTTCAATATAGTATGGGTTAACTTTAAAACTAAACCCAGTAAATTTAAATATTTAGACTTTATATCTAAAACTGTTATAATATTTCAAAAATATGTTATTGGCGAAATGAACAAAAATAGCCTATTTAATAAACTAAAAATAATAAAAATTAATACAAATTTCAAAAAAAATAACATTTTCTTATGACAAGCATTTCTATTTACCTCCGCCCATGTACAATAAAGAGATGCCGACGGTTTTTGCAGGCTTTTAGTTTTTATACGGTTTCAATTAACCCTCCACCGGTCGCGCCGTGGTCTCTGAGACCGCGGAAATCAACTTTACTCGTTATTTTACATTTCGCGCAAACTCGGAATGCCTTCTCCCGTGTAGCTTCTTGTTATGTTACTATATGCTTTCAGTGTGAATGTGGTCGTTATAGTGTGTGTATGTGCTCTGCTATTTTAAATTGCGGTCTGGTAGACCGGCGTGACCAGTAAAGTACATGGTATGTGATTTCGACGGAACTTGTCTAACATTTTATTTTCCAATCCTGTGCTATAAACTAGTACTTTATAAATATGTGCAGTTATGAAAAAGACCAAGAAAGACTTTTAAAGCTTCTTGATGAGGTGGAAACTGACGAAGAGAGTAACAGAGTTGATTATGATAATGAATCCGATGAAATTTTGTCAGATAGGGTAGAAACCGAGATTCATGAAACTGACAGTAAACAAAATATTTTAGAATCTGCTGATGAAGATGAGACCACTTCCTTGAGATTGTGCTATAAAGGTATGTATTTATGTAATTATAAGTTGGCCCGGTCTCGAAAATAAGATATGTAGTACCCTTACTCTACATTAGACCTACCACAAATTTTAAAGACGAACAAACTCCTTCTATCATACCGAACAGCCCATAATCCTCATTACTTTGCTTTGTGCGTGACCTACCGGTTGTGTGTACTCGTCGTTCCCGTTATACCAAATCGAAATAAAATTGATTTAAGAGTTATTATGGGGAGGCATTAGAAACATAAACGTAGTCTTAGTCCAATCAGTGATAAATTAAAAAAGAAGTTAAAAACCTTAAAAAGTGAACTGAAAGCTTTAGAAAGGGCGAGGAAAGGGAGCCGTAGATTGTCATCTAGCAACAGCGACAACGATAGCTTTGACGCCGCCACGATTGCGAGCCGTAGAAGTCCTTTTAATGACGACGACGAAGTGCAAGTGACTTCACAGGATGTTACAAATGGTACAAACGAAGGTAGGCTGATTTGGCTAACTAATTGTTTTAATTACGTTAGTAATTGGGGAATTTATCCTTCCTTAATTTGACCTCGATGAGAGGTGCTGTCGGTGGTGATAGCTGTCATGGGTAATTGCCTATAAGTGAATGTTGAATTCAATCAAAATATGGTATCTGCCTGTGTGGGCACCAATGGAATATCTATAATACTTTTATTCAGTGGTGAACTGAATAGGAATTTAACGATGTTGGTTGGGAAAGCACATAAATACATTAAAAACACATGGGTTTTGTTTTGTTTTTGTTGTATAACCTTGATGCCAATGGATCAAACTTGTAGAACGGCCAGGATCGTACTTAGAATGGTTATTATGACATTGGAATCGTACATTGGCGATGTTTTATTATTATCTTATGCATAGTGCCCGGTTCCACTATATATGTATATAGGTGTGTTTATATATCGCTCATTCGCAAGAACAGTGACACATCTCAAAATCTCCCAATATTGAGATAATACTTTTAAACAACTTTAAAACAGTTAATATATTGAAATAGTGTCAAATCTAAGCTTTAACAGCCGGCCGCTAGATGGGACCAGTGTCGTTATTCTTTCAATTTGAAATTCGGACGTACGCGTCGAGAACATCGACACATTCAGTGTTGCTACATTCTTTGTAGGATGAATATCGCATAAATTTTCGGAATAGTGACATATCTCAAAAGTGTTGTATCGGTAAGTAACGAATGAATGCATTAGTTTAGGCAATAGTGACATATTTATAGTTATGTCGCTACAGTCGATAGGTAATTTTTAAAACATCCCTAAGTATTTTGGTGAATACCACCACATTTCTTAATGTGTCATTGTTGCTGATATATTTTAAAAATATTCTCCAGAAATCTTTTATGCATTAGTGTTACATTTGATTTTATGTCTTTATATCATAAAAATACCAATTTTTTTGTGTGATATTTTGTCCTGTGTCATTGTTGAATTCATTACACGTACCTATTTATACAATATAATATATTTTTTAATGGTATTATGTGACGGTTTTTAGGTGTTAGAACCTAATATAAACTTTTTTAAGAAATGTTTTCAAGCCGGTTGAAACGTATAATGAACAATGCCGAGGCAGGTGTCTGTGAAGAAAAGATAGGCAATATATCTCGCGTTTCTTTAAAATGTTTGGCAATTTTAGTATTTATTTTGAATAGCAATTTGTGACTATATGTTTTAAATTTGCAGGAAATCCAAAGAAACATATACAACTTAACGAATCTAAAGCATAGTCGTCCTGTTTATCTGACGTTAGCAAAGGAGGCATTGAAGGAAATCTATCTCCAAAGGTTTCTTTGTTTTGTATATTTTAGATGAATATTTGAAATATTCTTAATTTTAAAACATAGTACCACCTCGTAAAACAGAAAATGCCACATATTATTATTGTCTTTAAAACATTAATTTTTGGTTCTGTTTTAAAATTTCAGAAAATACAAACGTTTCTTTGGAACTTAATGTTACCAAATCTGGAACAGTAACGTTAATTCCGTCGCCTTCTATTTCTGCTACTATTAATTTAGAAAGTAAAGCTGACACCCTTAAAGCAATCATCGAAGAGAAATTACATCGCAGTGCTGCAGAACAAAACAGTAAGTTATTATTGTTTAAGCTGATATCATTTTTATTTCGACTTGTAATTAATTTTGATAATACTTCTAATTTTCAGATAGCTTCGAAGTTGCCTTAGAACCTCGCTTAACTAAATCTTCTAGTAAGGATACTTTAGGGAATGAAATTGAGACTTGAAGAGTTCACCAATAATTGTCTATGTCCAAGTTACCAAGAGAAAATGAACAATGACTCCTGTTCTTTCCAAAGGTATGTTTTATGTTTTGTACATTTTAAATAGATGTTTACGAGTGTACGTAGTTTCAGAACATAGTATTAAATTGTCTAATTTAGGAAGTACCACTTGTTTCAATACATTTGTGATTGTGTTGTACATTTTCAAAAAATCCGAACATTCCCGTGAAACTTAATGCTACTGAATTTGAAGCAGAGAAGTTTGCTCAGTCGACTTGTTTTTCTGGCACCGTTAATTTAGAATATGAAACTGTCACTCTAAAATCAATTTCTGAAGAAATACTACCGCGCAGTAGTGCATAAAAAAACAGTAAGGATCACTCTATATTATAGTTAGGGTACTAAACATTTAATTTGCGTTGTAGCTAATTTTGATAACATTTTGTTATTTTCAGAGAGCTCAGATATTGCCTCAGAACCCAGCATTGCCTATTCTTCTGCCACTATGGATATTTTAGAGAATGAAATTGACACACTTAAAGAGTTTACTAATAATAACCAAGGTCCAAGTTACCAAGAGAAAATGAGTGATGGCTCTCCTGTTCATTTTAAAGGTATATTTGTTCTTTCTTGTAAATTTTATATAAACTGTTTTAAAAAATCTTGATTGCAGGTAACACAAGCATTCCGTCAGCTGAAAACGCAAGTGAATTTGAATTCATTGAAGATTCCGATGACTCTGTGAAAGATGCCAACTATGTAAACGAGTCCTTAAACTCATCTACATCAAGTTCCAGTTCTACATGTTCCACATCTAGTTGTGATTCTGAGACAAGCGAGACAGAAGATGCAGTTGAAAATAGAAAGGAGAATTCTAAGGTGCGTGGCAAGAAAAGGAAGCTAGGACTAGAAAAATGAAAGAAAAATTTGGCAAAGAAGTTAAGAAATATTGGAGAGGCACATACCAACACTAAAAATAAAAAGACCTATCCCTAAAGAGAGTTACAACCACCCTGTGATGAGAGATGTAAATTAAAATGTTTTAATAAAATCTCCGAGGAAGAACGTACTAACATTTTTAAAATGTATTGGGCTTTGGGGAGTGTACAACGACAACGCGACTTTATTAGTGCATGTATGACAACTGTTAAACCGAAATATAGATATACCAGGGAAGGCAGTACAAGACCACCCAATAATGCTTTTTATTTTGATGTTAAAGACCAGCGAATTCGTAGTTGTAAAAAGTTTTTCAAGAATACTTTGTGTCTTAATGATTCGTCCTATCCTGACAGTACTGAGCAAAAAGAGACCTAAATCATCCACAATTTGTTCAAGAAGATCTACGTGGAAAACATAGAAACCACATTAAACTTGACGAGGAGATAAAACAAAGTATAAGGCAACACATTGATTCAGTACCTCGGATCCCAAGTCCTTATTGTCGCTCAAATACAAACCGAGAATTTATTGAGGGTGGATTAACGGTGGCCGATTTACATAGATCCTATACAAAATTAAGACAAGAAGCTCAGAAGGCTGCAGGAAATTATGTTTTGTACCATAAAATTTTTAATGAAGAGTACATTTCCTTTTTCACGCCGAAAAAGGATCAATGTGAGTTTTGCGTTTCTTATCAAAACGCAACTGAGACTGAAAGAAACAATGAAAGATAAACTCGAAAAACATTTGCAGCAGAAGGAATTGTAACGTATTGAAAAACAAAAAGACAAAGAATCTGAAAACATTGTAGCGGTGTATGATCTTCAAGCAGTGCTGCCTTGTCCGAAGGGTCATCCTTCTTTCTATTACATTTCAAAGTTAAACGTCTTTAATTTCACAGTTTATGACATTAAAACTAACGCAGTTGTATGTTGTTGTATGGAATGAAGTACAAGGTAATCGAGGCGCCAATGAGATTGGTTCATGCGTATTAAACTACTTGGAAGATTTAAATAATTCCTTTGCCAATAAAACCGATGTTATTTTCTTTTCAGATAATTGTGCCGGGCAGCAAAAAACCAAATTTTTGTTGTCTATGTATGCCTATGCTGTGAGAAATTTGTAAAATATCAAAAGCATAACTCATAAATATTTAATAACTGGGCATATCCAAAATGAGGGGGATAATGCTCATTCCCTCATTGAAAGGAATGTAAAAAAAATATTTAAAATCTGGACCGATCTGTGTGCCTGAACAGTACGTAAACCTTATTAGAACAGCCAAAAACACTGGCAGCCCTTATAATGTACAAGAAATCTCACATGAAGACTTTTATGATTTAAAACACTTAGCAAATTCAACAGGTTTCGGTACTTTGTCCAAATCATTTAAATTTTCCGAGGTTCAGATATTTAAAATTGAAAAAAATAACCCATACTCTCTCTCTCTTTTCAAGAAAACCTTTGATCAGGAAGAATTTGAATCAATACAGATTGATAAAGGCAGAAGCTCCAGAGGAAAAGGCGCAGGCTTAAGTTGTTTAATAAAGGCGTATACAAATAAAGTTGGCATTACTGAAAATAAGAGAAAATGTTTGCTTTCCTTATTTGAGGCGTGTAGATGCAAAACCTGCTTTATGACAAAAATACGAAAAATTAGTTATTGGTACCGCCATCTTCCGGTTTTAATAAGGAATATGACAGGGTTTTTGTTTAGAAGCATACCCAGTTCTATAACACCGAAATTGCGGTTTAAAATCTGAAAGTAGACGAAAATCATGCTTTACGATATAAAGATGTTAATGCAAATCATGCTATATGCTCAATAGCCAATGGCGTAGCCCACAAGCATCACCTGATTGTGTGTAGCCATAACATAATATGCTGTATTCTTTTTATCAGTTTATAGCTCAGTTTGTTACAAGAATTGAGTAATATTTAGACACACATTTTTAATAAAAACGTTAATTAGATGGATACACTAAATGCCAGTGTTAAAATTAAACCATGTTCAAAGAGCAAAGGGAGAAAAAAAGTTCCACAACCATCAGAAAACAGGAGGTCGATTTTAAAGAGATTGAGATAAAAGATAACATTCCATTTTGTTGATAGATTGATAAAAGTTATATTTTTTTTGTTTTTAGACACACACCTAAAGAACTGCCCGCATATCCCACATGCAGACATAATGGTGCCAAAGGCTTGCCATATTACTGTTCAACATTAACTATGAGACAAATTCAAAATTTTCATAGTAAATTGTATGCAAGTCGTCACAAAATTGATCAAGATAATTTTGTATTAAAATGCTGTGAGGGAATTGCACCAAAACGTTTAGTTAAGGAGCAAAATAGACTCAAACCGCAACAGAAACACCAGGTATCTATAAAATACCACATTTTCATCGACGATGGGGATCGTATAAGGGTTTGTAAAAAATCATTTCTAAGTATTACCTGCATGGGGCGATCTCGAATTGGAAAGAATTGTAAAGAAATTTGCATTTGCTGGCGAGATGCCACGCGAAAAATAGGGGAGGAGATCGTGTTCGGGAAAAAAATGACGTCAAGAAAGCCAGTATGAAACAATTTATTGAATCACTAGATTGTGTAGAAACACACTACTGTAGATCGAAAACTACTGAACGTATATTTTTACCTTGCGAATTAAACTTCAAAAAACTGTGGGTAATGTACCAAAATTCTGTTGCAGAAGAGCAGCTAAAAGTTAAACGTTCCTACTTCAAAAATTATATTAATACCAACTACAACATCGCTTTTGGTACACCAAAAAATAATGCTTGTTCAACCTGCCTAAGATTTAAGGAGAAAATGAAAAATAAGGAAAATATGAATAATCAACAGAAATCTGAGATACTGACTGCCCAAAGGGTGCATAAACTAAAAGCAGAAGCGTTTTTTCATTTATTAAAGGAAGATAACGAGCAAGTGGAAATGATTTCTTTTGATTGCCAAAAGAATTTGGCATTACCCAAGCTACCCGATCAAGCCTGTTATTTTACCCAACAGATTAACTTCTACAACTTCACAATTGTACACGGAAACTCTAAATCATCCCTGAATCCAACCACAGTCTTCGCGTACGTATGCATAGAACTGAATGCGGCAAAAAAATTCGAATATAATTGCATCAGCTGTGTATGATAGACTTTGCAATATGCCTCTGAGGAATGAAACAAAAGTCGTTCGATTATTTGCCAACGGATGTGGCGGACAAAACAAGAACGTAGCCATGATGACTATGCTGTCATCATGGCTACTGAAAAAAAGCACAGCAAACTGTCAAATCAGTTGAAATTATTTACCCAATGGTAGGACATTCTTTCCTCCTTCCGGACAGAGTATTTGGATTTATAGAAAAGAAGATGAAAAAGATGCCGATTATTATTAAGCCACAGGAATATGAAAAGGTAGTTAGTGAACATGCAATCGTGAGAAAGATTGGAGAGTGGTCACTTTTGGACTGGAAGGATGAAGCAAAGAAATATGTTAAGCTTCCTGGCTAGTGGCATTTTGCATTCAATAAATCCGAACGGTTTATTTTGAAAAGAGAAGGGAAAAATAATGTTTTCATCACCAGAGAACCCAATTATCGTGTGAATGTAGGAGTCGATAAGGGAGTTTGCAAAAGGGGGGCATAATTCTTTAAAAATTAATCCCAAAATCATGCCCATTGAAAGACAACCTAAGGGTAATAAGTCGTCCATTTCTGGACTACTAACTTCCCATTATGGTGAGAATTGGGTAGGTGATCCGGATTTGAAGTTTTACAAAGATTTTTTTAATGAAAACGTTCCTATAAACAACCATAATGAAGAAGAAGTAATGGAAGAAGAATGTGTTGCTGCAGATGAGATAGACTTGATGGTTTAATTTTTGTAACGTTTAATTTTTCTTGTCTAATTTTTATCTATAAAATATTTCGATACCGTGTCAACTAACGCCAGTAGTTCTAGTTTATGTGTCTATTACGATTGATTTAGTATGTTTGCGTTATTTTTCATTAAATTTAATAATCCAAAACATGCTCTTATTTTCTACAATAAAATTACAACTAAGTACTCTTACATCTAACCTTTTAATGCAGAAAATTGTAATTGATGTCATAAATTGTAGAGTTCCTGATGAAGAGACAATAAAGCCTCGAAAGCTAGAACAGAAATAAAGTGTTTTTTCTTTAATTTTGTGCCACACGACTGCGAACCCGATTCAATCATTAAAAATTTTTGTCCTTAATTAGTCAGTCGAACTAATCTTCCCTCAATAATCGTATAGATATGGGTTATTTTCAAGACATCAGAGAAAGGTTTGGGTATCCAACGATGAAGATTCTCAAATCTGTGGCAAATATGAACAACAAGTTAGCCAAGTTACGAAACAGGAGAAATTTCTTACTACGATGCAGACAAGTCAACATAGTACCCCAACACATCACCAATGGATTGAACAACGTGGTCAGTCTTACAGGAGCAGCTGTGGGCAGGATACTGAATGAAACAGCACAGTTTAATCACAAGTTAAGGATAAAAATTTTAAATCTAGAGATTAAAATCACACACGATAGTATCCGTAAGTTGGAAAAAGGGCTTATAAATAATAAAAATAAGATCACAAGAGTACTACCATATAACATGGTTAGGGAATTTTATAGAAAACAATCGATCAACTATAATAGGTGTTTTTTCCAAGTTAAGAATACCAACGTTAATAAATTTAACCGTCTTATACAGTCACAAAATTAAAGCTCAGCCTCACTGGGTAAAAAATTTAACTAATGTAGAAATACCTCAAGATATCAGTAATTTTTTTGCACTAGGGCCTAAATTCAGTCTCGAACCTAGCGTGAAAGACATAAGAATACCCAGATTACTAGCAGACATTGATTATATTACTAATAACATTCAAGAACATGACAGGAATCTCGTTTTAACACAAACTACCAACGTAGTTACTAACTTTGTTAACAAAGGACAGGAACATGAAAATTACATATATAACACCTACAATAAATGTAGAAGTTTCTTAAAAAAACAATCCAGACTTGAAGGTCATACAATCAGACAAGATGAACGTAACAACGATCATCACTAAGCAACAGTATGACTCCCTAGCAGGTGACATACTGAATGATAACAATTACTAAATTGTGCTAAACCGAGATCCCTCGTCTACAATACAGCAAAATGCGAATAAATTAATATCACAATTGGAAAAGAAAAAAATGTTAACAAGGAACAAGGTGTAATATATAGGTTGTATAATGGGGTGGTCAACAAATTTTATGGGCTACCTAAAATACACAAGCCAGTACTGACTCTCCGCCCAATTATCTCGGGGGTAAAAAGCCCAAATAGAGGCGTAGCTCAGTTAGTAACCAATATTCTCACTGTCTCGTACAACAACGACAATAGGTATTTTGTCAAGGACTCATTTCAATTTTGTGAATTCATTAATGAGTTCCAACTTCCAGATGGTTATGTTATCATTAGCTTAGACGTTAAAGCTCTGTTCAACAATATTTCAGTAGAGTTAGCCAAAAAGAGTATAGAAAACCATTGGGAAAAGATTTCACAACACTGTAAAATATCAAAAAACCTTTTTTTTAAATTTAATAGACTTTCTTTACGAAACTACAGTGTTCACATTTTCTAACACATCTTACAAACAAATCAGAGGCATGCCAATGGGCAGTCCTGTGTCCCCCATACTAGCTCAGTACGTGATGGATGATTTACTAGATAGATGTATAAGCGAACTTAGTTTTCAAATTCCTTTTTTAAAAAAATACGTAGATGATTTAATTCTGAGTATACCGCAGGCAAGTATGCAGGAACTTCTACAAGTTTTAAATAACTACACCGAATATTTGGAGTTTACTGCCGAAAAAGAAGACAACGTTCAAAGTGTACCTTTCTTGGACACAAAATTAATCAGACAATCTGATAACACTATTATCACCACCTGGTATACTAAACCAGAGGCCTCAGGCAGATTTCTCCACTATGAATCATATCATCAACATCGACAAAAAAATAAACCTAATTTTAGGTATGAAAAACAGAGTAGAAAAAACCAGCCATACTTCTCTTCGGTTACAAAATTTAAAAAAAGCTTTATACGTTATTTAAAATGAGTGGTTATCCCTCCAACTTACTGAATACATTACTGTTTAATAGAGAATCTACGGTGCTACGGTCTCCGAATCGAACGTATTGTACAGGACCACCCCCATTTATTGTCACAGGGTTAATTCCCAGCAACACGCTGAAACCAAGACTGAAACAACGAACCGAAACGTTGTTTCAGTCTTGGTTTCAGCGTGTTGCTGGGAATTAACCCTGTGACAATAAATGGGGGGTGGTCCTGTACAATACGTTCGATTTGGAGACCGTAGCACCGATCCTAAAAAGGAAAAAACTGGCCAAGTCTACATTGCAAATTCACAAATTAAATCAGATCGAGGGTTGATTCTATTCGGGGAGTGTTCTCAGGAACTAGATAACATAGTGACAATATAGGAGATTTTTTAGCCCCGTGAGGCGAGTTCAAGCATACCTGTCTGAAGAAAAGTTTGAATAAATTCAAACTGTTCATAAAATGTAGAATTTTGAAAATGGCCGCGGTTTTTAGTTACATTTTAGTTGAATTGTTTGGTGAGTTGGTATGAAATATTTCTGGTGTAGAGTAACTTGCATTTGAACCAATTACCAGTTGACATGTACTAGAGTAGTGGAGTACATCCACTATGGGGTTGAATCCCCCTATTCATTATTCAATTAATTTGGTCATTATGCAGCAATTAAAATGTATTAAACAACATAAAGTAGATGTCAACATTGCATAGTGAAAAGTTTTTAATGTGTAACGTGATGTTAGTTTTAACTTATAACCTCAACTTACTGGCATAAGGTAAAAAAATGCTTTTTTATAATTTTTTTTACATGTAATTATGAACCCTTTTTTATCTTCTTTTGTAGTCTTGAGAAAGAAAATAAAATATTTTGGAAAGCTTGGCATAGTAGAAAAGAGTATTCTTTATTAACCCAACAAAATTTGGACTGCATCCTCATTAATAAAAAATAAGCTGTTTATTTTTTTAAGTAGTCGTCCACTGCGCCTACCAATTTATATATATATATATATATATATATATATATATATATATATATATATATATATATATATATATATATATATATATATATACACATATATATATATATATATATACACATATATATATATATATATATATATATATATATATATATATATATATATATATATATATATATATATATATATATATATATATATATACATATATATATATATATATATACCGGGTGACACAGGAGACATGTAACACCCCGTAGCATGTTTATTTAAAAAGATATTATTTTGAAATTTGGTACACTTATATAATGCGTGATTGTCCTTTTTTTAAGTACAAAAAATTTTTGTCCACCACTTCCGGTTTCACCGGAAGTGACATCTACTCTGTTATTTTGAATGGCACCCTGTATATTTTTTTTATCTATCTGATTCGTCTCTAGATTCTCTTTTCAACCATGTATCGGAACATGGCATTTGTTTCTAAAATGACAGTTAATATCAATTTTAGTTTGTTAAGTCTAGGTGGCCCTGATATGAACCTTGGCAGATACTGATGCGTAGTGTGCCGTGATATCAAAAGACCTCTGGCATGCAACTTTGTGCCTCATATTTTTTTGGGAATAACCAGTAGCTGAACAGACTAATAAGATCTAACTTATTTAAAAAAAATATCTTTAAACAACCTACGATATCTTAAAGACCAAGATAGTAACCCCATTTTTTTACTTCACCTAGTTAAAAAATACTTATTTATCTTTTATTTTTGTCCAATACAATTGCTGTGCCTATCATATTTTGCTTTCTTCATTAAAATTAGTATCGAATGTTATTGCATAGTAATGAATATTGTACTGCAACAAAAATATTTAGTAAACAGGCGGTGGAAACAAAATAAAAGTAGGTAAAACGATTTTTTTAATAAATAAGAAACATCAGTAAAACACATTTGAACAAAATTGATGAAAAACCATTACATTATGTAATACATTTTTACAACGAATGAATGAAATTAAAATAAAATATTTACTGAAGTACTACATACAAAAAACATTTTTGTACTACAGATGTTCAAAATGTTGCCCGTTATTATCTCTGCTCAATCGTGTTTTTGTGACGGTAGCCCTAAGCACGTTATCTAACTGTAATTCAGTAATCCCATCGATTGCTCTTCTGACTCTCATTTCCATGTCTTCTCTGTTGGTGGAGTCCTATAAACGATTTCCTTGAGGTGGCCCCATACAAAAAGTTTTATCCAGTTTTCTCCAAACCTTTCATTTAAATAATTCACCACAACTCTGCTGTTATGTGGTGGAGCCCCATCCTGTTGAAAAATTATTGGGTTAACATTAGGTGGCAGTTCTTCCAAAAAATCTTGTATCTGGTTTTGCAAAAATTCCAAATATCTTTCTCCATTTAATGGACCATCAAAAATTATTGGCCCAATAATTCTTCTGCCAATTACTCCTAACCATACATTAAAACTAAATCGTTCCTGATATGCACTTTCTCTCATATTTCTGGGATTTTCTTGTACCCAATAACGGGTGTTCTTACGATTGAATAATCCCAAATTAGTGAACCTGGACTCGTCGGAAAATAAAATTTGTTCATGAAAATTATTATCCAAATTGTGTCTGTTCAGAAACCAATTGCAATAGTTCAATCTTCTTTGAAAATCATTTTCGTATAAATGCTGGTGTATTTGGTACTTGTATGATTTAAATTTATGTTTTTTCAAAATGCGTCGAGCTGATTCCCGATTTACACCGGTTTGGTCCCCAATCTGTCTTATCGAAATCGTGGGATCTACCTCCGACAATTGCAAGTACATTGATTTCCGAGTCTTCATCGATAATGAAATTATTTTCCGGTACTTCTGGTTCACTTCTGAATTGCCGTTCAACTCTTACAAAATAGTTGTTTGGTGGATGAATTCTTTCGGGAAATCTTTCTTCATATAAGACAGCAGCCTGCCTGCTATTTTTTTACATTCGCCATAGATTAGTAGCATATCTACTTTTTCATTTCATGAATACATGGCAAAATAGAGTTAAAAACGTGATAACTTAGGTATAATTTAATGAAAAATACTTAAATTGCAACAACTCTTAATTGTCAAATCAAAATGACGCATCGTTTTACCTTCTTTTGTTTCCACCGCCTGCTTACTAAATATTTTTGTTGCAGTACAATATTCATTACTATGCAATAACATTCGATACTAATTTTAATGAAGAAAGCAAAATATGATAGGCACAGCAATTGTATTGGACAAAAATAAAAAGATAAATAAGTATTTTTTAACTAGGTGAAGTAAAAAAATGGGGTTCCTATCTTGGTTTTTAAGATATCGTGGGTTGTTTAAAGATATTTTTTTTAAATAAGTTAGATCTTATTAGTCTGTTCAGCTACTGGTTATATATATTTACATATTTTTTGTCGAGTCTCAGAGACTCAGCGCAACTAAACTTGTCAAGAAAGCAAGCGCGACCGCTGAAAGTTTAAGAAATATCGCAAATCTGCATTTGCCATCTCCTCACAAAATTCCTCCATGTTTAAAATATCATAGAAATATTTTTGACAAATAATTGTACCTTTTTCATATGAAGATATAAGCTCTTGCAGAATTTGAACTTCCTCTTCATTACAACATAATGGGTGAATATCATAATTATTCTTAAAATATTCACAACTCGCAATAAAACGAAGAGTGTCTAATTCAATAAATAATGTCTCTATGGCAGTAGTCAAGTCTTTTACATAATTATTATTATTATTAGCACACATGTTAATCAAATATTATTTGTAGTAAGCTTGTCACAACACGCCTACACAGTAATACTAATTAGCAAAAACTATCTGATAATCTGTTTTTATAAATGATGCTTGAAAGACCTAAATATATTTACCTCGACTATTCACCATCCGACTTGTTAGAACTCGTCGGAAATTTTGTGAGAACAAAGAGTATTGTCACATCCTATACCATTATTTTTATTTTTATAAAGAATTCATTGTCTTATCATAAGGCTGATATATTTTATATTGGTTATTTGATTTTTGCGTTTATTAATTTTAAACTGTTTCTTATTTATTTTACGTCAAGTTTCTTTTTATTCTATAATTATTTTCATTCACATAGTAATTGTATTATAAAAATTATAAATATATATATTTCAGTCCTGTGCCATCGGCTTGACCCCTATATGAGATTACCCTTCTGTTTTCTCATCCATGCAAGTTCGTTGCTAATATCTTGCTTGTTCCACGTCATGTCAGTCTCCCCTTCCATCGCTGCCCTCTCGCGGCACCGGCAGCGATGAGGGATGTAATTTCAGTACGCTTTGTTATCGTATCGAAGTGCCCTGATTCGTTGCTCCACAAGATATTTCGCAAATTATTGTGTAAAGTGGTGGTGTAGTGTTTTCTCTGTTTACCTAAGGTAAGAGGCTCCTTTTTTTTTTGTTGTTGTAAACTTTATTTAGAAAATTGGCTATCGGCTACTTTACGGCGCCTCTTGGCACGTTGTATTAGGAAATTCAGGTTTTATTATTATGAAATTCGTTGGTATTGCCCATCAGCTATTTTACGGCGCCTCCTGGCACGTTCTATTTTATGTCTGTGCTTCCGCTTGACCCATCATGAGATTACGTTTACTTTCCTTACGAATAAAGTGTGCCGCCTCCTTGGATTTTTCTCCTTCTAAATCCCCTCGCCCACTGGTTTGCCACACCAATGGTGCCACCGCGCGCTTCCCAGCTCGTGTCGAGTCGTGCCGGGCTAGAGCGCAGCATTGATTAGTACGGTTTTATTTTCCAAAGGGAATGAGTGTTGCCTCTGCGTGCGCGCCGCGGTGCAAAACAACAAGTGTGTGTAGTTTAACTAAGAAGGTATGTACCTACATAAAGAATTTTTGTTCTTAGATAACATGGAAGCAAATTGTGCTACTTTCAACTCGCTTTGGCGGTTGTTCTAATTTTAATTAAGTGGCGGTCGTTTTCAACACCCGCTTAAATTGCCTTTTCCTCTCTAGATAGAGGTTTAAGGTTAGAGGGTAGCATACTCTTCTTTGAGCTGTACGTCTCAATTTTGGAGCCGTACGTCTCAATCTTGCACCCTTACGTCTCAGTGGTGGAGCAGTACGTCTCATTTGTGGAGCAGTACGGCTCGTTTTTGGAGCCGTACGCCTCATTTTCGGGGCCGTACGCCTCATAGGCATGGCCGATAGTCCCATTTTTATTTAAGACTTCTATTAGTTACTACAAAGTGGCTATTAGCTGATCGGTGCGTTCTTTACCTTTCAGATGGCCATTTCTACGGACTTTACGTCCCTAGGAGAGCTGTATGATCAGGAGGATGAGACCGAAGAGGTGGTTTTAAGGAGATTAAAGCAGCTTGCTGCAGAGAACCTCCCTGAAGGTTGGAGGGACTGGAAAGTAGCGGTTTGTTTTCCTCTAGAAGGAAATCTAGATCCTCAGTTATTAAATAAGGTTCGATTTGCCTTACCCACAGTGGGCATAGCGAAGGCTTTTAATCCGGAGGCTACTAGTCTAATGGAAAAGCCATACCGGGATATAAAAATAAAGATGCTACAATGGAACTTCTGTAGGGGCCTGGTAATCAGTCCATCAAGTTTAGCTTTTCAAATTAGAGGTTCTCTGATCCAATGTCAACTCGTTTTCCAGTCCATCAGTGGGTTGAAACCTCTTATATCTCGGGTAGAAGCATCTAAACAGCTAGCTGGAAATGATTCGTATAACGAATCAGATGGTCAGTCTATCGTGTCTAAAGGTTCTAGAAAACAGTCGGTTTCCCGAAGAATGGATGACAGAATCAAAATTTGAAAAATCCCAAGAGATATTGGAGGCTATCCTTGAGAAGGTTTCGGGCAGACCCGCTATTGTGGATGAAGACGATTGTTCGGAAGTATCGCAGGATGAGGATTTAGATTACCAAGATGTAGAAAGTTCGGGTTGTAGTTGGCGGGCTCCTCAATTCGACATTGATATTGGCAATAAGGAAAACAGCTCTTTTTTTGATTTTTCTCCTTTAACCAAGGAACAACAGCCAACAATCCCTGAACCAGACCCAGAAATTAAAATTCAGGGTATTGAATGTCAAAGGTTAGGAAAATCATCTTGGAACAAAATTCGCTATGCGGAAGTACAGAAGAAACTTCATGCTTCTCCAGTGTTTTCTCAGTTACAAGTTAACACTGGTCTTAATCTCAATAATAATGCTTATTCTGATTTCCTTGCGAAAATGGATTCATCTTTCGGCACGCTGTGTCATGGTTTACTAAAGCAAAGACAATTTTTTCAACACGGCGTGTCAGAACTAATTTCGAAACATCCTGGCTTGGCTAAGGATCTGAAATCTACTTTTGGGGAACCGCAAACGAACTTTCGAACGATATCTGATGACTTATTACAGTTCGTTTGTGGGAACCGTGCGGAAATAATAGAAGTTAGACGAAGAAACCTTAATATACCCAACCAAGCACTTGTTCCGTTTCTAGAAAAGATTCCGCCCTCGGAGACTCACCTTTTTGAGGAAGCTAAGCTGGAATTGTTGAGGAGGGAACAGGGGATTAAATTTCAGTCCCATAAAAGGCGCTTTCCTTATCACCATCAAGGTTCTAGTGGTGAAGCGAGACCGAAGAAAATCCCAAAAATGACGAAATTCAATTCTCGCCCCCGTCAAAATATTTCTTCTTCCAAATCGAATAGTAGACAGGGGGAGAAGAGTCGTCAGGAAAAAGAAAGATTTCGCAGCAGCAAGGGATTCTTTTCCCCCGGACGCAAAATGAATAGATTCTGACTACCAGTTTCAGGCGGGCCAACTGAAACATTTTGTCGAGCGGTGGATAATGTTAGGTGCAACCCCAGCTTTAATAAAGATTATCACAGGCTATGCAATTCCTTTTGTTCGGCGGCCGCTTCTCGTTCCTTTAGTAGAGGAATTTTGCAGAAAATTTCAAATAAAACCATCGTTAAGAATGGATGCCGAGATAGCAAAGATGCTAAAAACAAAAGTTTTAAAGAAAGTAGACCTGACCTCCGGTTTTCTTTCCAACCTATTTTTGATACCGAAAGCAGATGGTTCGGTTCGTCCGCTATTCAATTTAAAACGTCTGAACGATTTCTTGCCCAAAAAGTTTCGGCTAATAAGTAATTTCAAAATTCCAGGTTTTCTTCAAGAAAAGGACTTTTTTGGTAAAACTAGATATTTCACAGGCATACTTCCATATACCGGTGAAAGAAACGCATCAGAGATTTCTGTCCCTGTGTTACAGAAATCAAACATTCTGCATGACGTGCCTCCCGTTCGGACTTTCAACGGCCCCTGCGGTTTTTGCGAAAGTAACAAATTGGATTGCGAGCATTTTAAGGGAGCTAGGAATGAGGGTTATCGTTTACCTAGACGATTGTCTAATTGCAAATGCAGATCCCGATTTGTTGGAAAAGCAGGTACTTTTTTCAACACGGCGTGTCGGAACTAATTTCGAAACATCCTGGCTTGGCTAAGGATCTGAAATCTACTTTTGGGTACTGTTAGCAATTAAAATTTTAACATTTCTCGGATGGAAGATAAACTCAGAAAAATCTGCTATTCAACCTGTAACAGAAATAGATTACCTGGGTATAGTTTGGAATCCAACACAAAATGTAAAATTTCTTTCACAAGAAAAGCAAATCCGGTTGAGAAAGAAGTTGGTAACCCTTTACAAGCAAAGAAAGTGGGCATGGAGAGAGGCAAAGTCTCTGCTGAGAAGTGAAATATTTACAGTTACGTTTTATCGATAGTTTTAAGTTCTTATCGGCATCTTTACAGGTTTTAGGGGGAAATTTAGCTGATCACCAATTGGTGATAACAAGAAGTTTTTTTAGTGATAATGAAAAATTTAAACTAATGAGGCAAAAGGGTGTATTTCCATATAGTTTCATGGATAATTTAGACGAATTAACTAATCGTAAATTACCTTCTAAAGAGGAATTTTATGATAATCTGAATGATCAACATATATCAGATGGAGATTATCAAAGGGCTAATGATGTATGGAACTTATTCGAATGTCATAATTTAGGGGATTATTCAGATCTTTATTTAAAATCGGATGTACTTCTTTTGTGTGATGTGTTTGAAAATGTTCGCAGAATTTGTTTGGACAAATATAAATTAGACCCAGCTCAGTACTACACTGCTCCTGGATTATCGTGGGACCAATGTTGAAACTAACAGGGGTAGAGTTGGAATTGTTAACGGACATAGATATGATTCATTTTTTTAAGAAGGCCATAAGGGGCGGAACTAGTCAGTGTTCAGAACGGAAGCATATCGCGAATAATAAATTTCTACCCAATTACGATCCCACAGAACCATCATCTTTTATCACATATCTTGACGCCACTAATCTATATGGTCATAGTATGTCTCAACCGATGCCAACGGGTGGATTTGAGTGGATGTCTGAAACAGAAATTTTAAATTTAGATATTTCGAATGTTTCAGATGAAAGTCCACAGGGCTGCGTTTTAGAGGTGGATATACATTATCCTCAAGAATTACATGATTTGCATTCAGATCTTCCATTTTTATTAGAAAGTATTGTTCCACCCACATCAAAATCAAAATTAAAAAAATTGATACCTATTTGAATGATAAGAGAATATATGTTGTACATTACAAAAATTTTAAACAAGCTCTTAATAACGGCTTGATGGTTTTAAAAACACAAAGAATACTTAAATTCAATCAATCACCTTGGTTAAAAAAATATATTGATCTAAATACGGAGCTGAGAAACAGCTACAGAAAAATTTTAAAAAAGATCAGTATAAATTAATGAATAACGCAGTGTTCGGTAAAATTATGGAGAATGTGGATAATAGAATGGATATAAAATTGGTTACTCATTAGGAGAGTAATAAACTGGATATGGGTGTGAACGCACTAATAGCTCGTCCAAACTTTAAAACGTGTACAATATTTAGTGAAGATTTTGTAGCCATTCATATGGGTAGACTAAAGATAGTATACAACAAACCAATTTACGTTGGTTTTTGTATATTGGAATTGTCTAAGACGGTCTTATATAATTTTTTCTGTTATAAAAAAAAAATTCGGTGAAAATGCTAACTTACTATACACTGATACGGATTCTCTGATAATTAAAGTATTCACAGAAAATTTTTATGATTTCATACTAGAAAATCCCGATAAATTTGACACATCCAACTACGTGGAGGGAATTTTAAAGACGAATTTCCTGCAGATCCCCTTATTACCTTCTACGGCACTGGCGCGAAAGCCTACTACGTTCAATCTGTGGCTAGTGAATTGAAGAAGGCCAAGGGTGTTAAAAAATCCGTTATCAAAAAACAATTGTCAATAGATGACTATAAAAAAATTGTTGAGCAAGGGGGGTTTAATATTCAGAAAAATGAGTACATTTCGAAGCTACTTGCACGATATATATACAGAAATCAGAAACCAAGACTCTTTATCCCAATACGATGACAAGCGCTTTATAATTCCCAACAGCACTAGAACTTTACCTTGGGGGGCATTCAGACATTACCTTGCTCGCGCAGGTATAGGTTACATGACGCGGCCACTAGACTTGGGGTGGCGCTTCTGTGGGAGTAAAGGACTGCGTGCGCAGGTTGAGTTTACAAGACGCGGCCGCATGGCTTGGGGTGGCGCTTCTATTGGAATAATTGACTGCTCGCGCAGGTATAGGTTACATGACGCGGCCACTAGGCTTGGGGTGGCGCTTCTGTTGGAGTAAAAGGCTGCGCGCGTTGACTGTTCAACCAATGAAATTGCTCATCCCACTCTCAATGGAGGGGTGAGAGTAGCTTACAGAGCATCTATAGATGCTAAAAACATTCTTTTCCGCTTTGACTGTGTAGTTGTGAAGTTTAAGTGTCACTTAAGTTAAAAGTTAAAAAAGTTCATTATCATTCACTATCATCACCATGAAACAGAAGTAATAATGGTGAATCAGCAACAATGTGTACTGAAACGTTAACATTATCGTTGTTAGCTTCAATCGTGCCGGATGACATGATTGTGCCGGTCGACAATATGGCGACGGGCTTTGATGACGACGTGTGGCCAGTTGTGACACTAGATGATCAACAACC
This sequence comes from Rhamnusium bicolor, assembly GCA_029963845.1. Lineage (NCBI taxonomy): Eukaryota > Metazoa > Arthropoda > Insecta > Coleoptera > Cerambycidae > Rhamnusium > Rhamnusium bicolor. The sequence goes on along the minus strand of JANEYF010002429.1, from coordinate 186,346 downwards.
ATCGACATCAGGGAAGAAGCCACCATCGCCATCGTCTTCCTCGTCGGACACGTCCTCGCCAGGCTCGTCATCGTCGTCAATGTCATCCGCTGCAGATGTTAAGTATGGACAGGGTAAGGGTGACAAAAAAAATTCACATCTTACAGGACATACCATTGCATCATCCGCATGATGGCAATGACTTTAGCAGCGTACCTGCACCGACACAAGCACCGATACAAGCACCGGCACCAGTGGCAGTACCCTCTACATCAGGATGCGGACGTGGTGGTAAGCTGTTAGGACTTAGTGGTCGTAAGCGAGCGTCTCTTGTTACAATTGAGTTTGGCACAACTGAAGACGATGACAGTGATTTTGAGCCAAAGAAGAGGCTTATTATAAAGAAAAAGGTGGTTGACAATAAAAAGTCAACAAAAAAAACTAAGAATGCTAAGCGCCCTCTTTCAAAAACACTGTCAGCGTCTTCAGCGTAATCGTCGGGCGAGTGTCTGGACATAAAAGTGCCTGCGGGTTTAGTGATTGAAAAAGTACCGCAGAACAATTCAGTTTCAAATAAGGATAACACCGTGGTGCCACCACCGCCTCAGGTAGTGGTAGCGACAATACATCCCTTGGTAGCGGCAACACCTCCTTAAGTATTGCCTCTTCCACTACCTGAGACGGTTTTGACATCAGTAACAGACAATGTGCAAAATGTGGACAATATATTTTCGCAGCCTGAAGTGAATATGTTAGTAAACAATTTTTCGGACATGTATTCCGTGCTGCGAAGAGAAGTGCAAGACGAGGCGGACAAAGTGGAAGAAGCTCGCGTGGCATACGATGTCGCTTATCAGCTCTATACTTTAAAGGCCGACCAGTTGAGGGGTGTGGAGGACAAATGTAATATTCCTCATACACACACCCCAATTCTGAGGTAAATTGTATATATATTTTAATTATTTTTTTTTCCTAAATTGCATGTTTTTTTAATTGAATTTTTTCATTAATTGTCTTTTTTAGTCTACGTTTTTTTTTTTAAATTGTATATTGTGTGTAAATTGTAAATAGTATTTTTTTTCTTTTGGCTAAGTACTTGTATATTGCCGTTTGTATAAATTTTTAAATTGTATATTATCGATTATTGTAAATTATCTGTATATATTTTAGGCTAGGTAGTATTTCTATTTGTGTGATGCAGAACCTCTCCACATCCTCCCCCTCATCCCCTCCCCCGCAAACCCCCCTCATCCCCTCCTAAAACTCGCGTGCGCGCCAACTGTTTACCTAAGTTAGGTTAATATGTATCACAATACAAAGCAAATATTAAAAAAATACATAAATAAAAAAAAAATTTTTTGCCCCTAACCCAAAGTCAGGCTCACAAAAAATAAAACCTAAAAAAAAGCGGAGGACTCCCGCCCACCGTCCCCCAACCCCGTCCAAGCGGGCGGGGGAAGCGAATTTAGAATTAAAAATCTCTGGGTATGGTAGGGTTTGAACCCGGGACCCTTCGATCTTGAGTACGTCGTCTTACAAACTAAGCCATCGGACCATCCAGCAACTGGTATTTTAGAACTTCTTCATACTCTAAATACAAAATTCGAAACTAATTAACGATTGAATATTATATATTCTCGTATATAACGTGAAAAAAAGTGAAAAAAGTGAGAAACAAGTAAAAAAGTGGTATTTAAACAGGAAATTTGGATATCTCAGATCGATTTATAATATATTACTATTTCTTATGTCTTAAAATTCTACATACTCCGAATAATAATAATAAAAATCATAATTAGTTAACGGCTGAATGCTATACAATGTGAAAAAATTTTAAAAAGTAAATAAGTGATATTATGAAATAGGAAATCTGGATGTCATCTCAGATACCGATTTATACCTAATACTATATTATTACTATTTACTGTATATAATTTTTATCTACTTCATTTACTTTATTATTTATTTTGCACAAGTAAAATAATTTTTTTCTTTAAAACACAAAAAAAAATCTAAGTGTGGTGGGGTTTGAACCCTGGACCCTTCGATCTCCCGTACGATGCCTTAAAAACTGTGCCGTCGGAACAACCGGTTACTCATATTTTAAAACTTCTATATATTCTAAGTAAAAAATTCGAAACTAGTTAAAAGTTGAATTTTATATGTTCTCGTATATAACGTGAGAAAAAGTGAAAATAAGTATTTAGACATAGGAAACTTGGATATCTCAAATCGATTTATACCACATTATTATTTCTTATGTCATAAAATTCTACATACTCCAAATAATAAAAAAAATCGTAATTAGTTAACGGTTGAATGCTATTTAACGTGAAGAAATTGACAAAAAGTAATAAAAAAGTGATATACAGACATCGGAGAGCTCTTACCGATTTCGATCTCAAATATTATGCAAAAAAGATGAAGGTGTCTTATTTTCGGGGTGTATTTATGCGTGATAATCTACCCAATTCAGGACCACATTACAATGAATCTGCAATAATCAATTTGGATAGTATAAAAGGTCCTGGAACACACTGGGTGGCATATAAAAAACGAGGCAATTTAATAGACTACTTTGACAGTTTCGGTGATTTACCCCCACCTACAGAATTAATTCAATATTTCAGTTCCAACCAAAGGAGAACAAACCAAATATTCTATAACTACGAGAGCATGCAGAATTTTAACACAGTGTGGTGTGGACATTTGTGCTTAAAGTTTCTTTCTTCAAAACGAAAATAAAACACTATGGAGATGACATCTACAACTCCAGAAATGGATCGAGAAAGCACTAAACAAATGGGTCACTCACTAATTGCATTCTCTCGACTGCGTAGTTTATTGAAAATGAGCAAACAACAACTTGAAGACATGCCCAAGGAAGTGATGATCGGGTTGGCCTCACATGAAATTGCATTAGTATGGGATAAGCTACCTAGACATCTTCAAAATGACATTGACATTTAAAAATATCAATACTGTCTAGAACATTACCATGATGACGATAGTGATAACACTGATGTTAATGATGGCCCAATAACTCGAAAATTGTTTTGCTGCTATTGTAAGTTAAATGATGTAAATGTTGAATCCAGCAACGATATAAGTATATCACCGTCGCCACCCAAGAAAAGAAAATTACATAATCACTGCTGTAATCAACAATAAATTGGTATAACAATTTATAAATGCGTCAGTTATGTCGCACACCTTCACTCTATCGAGCCGTTCAAGCGTGCTTAGTACCGACTTTTATCCACCAATCCAACTGGATAGTCGTCATGGTTTGGGATTAATTGGATTCTACTCTCACAATTCTATATTCAATGTCGACGAAAGGAATAATAGTTTTAGTTATTATTCCAAATCCAAGAACGGACTCACTACTATTCATATACCACTAGGAGCCTACGAAATTGAGGAGATATACATGGCGCTATTGAGAGCTATGAATGTTGATGAAAAGAATTATGCAAAAACATTATCATTACGAGCGAACAAGAATACATTAAGTGTGAGTTTTGGTCCAAGCATGATATAGATTTTACCCAAAGAAACTCAATCGGTAGTCTGTTAGAATTTGAAAAGATTTATTTATACGCTGGCAAGACTTATGAGTCGACACGTCCAGTTGACATTATGAAAGTGAGGATGATACGTGTAGATTGCAATATTACTTCTGGAGCCGATCAGTCACACACCTTATTTGAGTTTGACATAGATGTTGAACCAGGTTACAAACTTACCAGGGAGCCTGCTAATATCATATATTTGCCTGTTAGACCTGAAGGACGTCAGTATATCGACAACATCACTCTACGCATATTAGATGACAATGGTGATTTAATCAATTTTAGGGGTGAAAAAATCATTGTGAAGCTAGAATTGAAGGCATTTTAATATTACTATGGGTTTTCGATATAATCAACAGGGGCAGATATACCGTCAATATACTAGAATCAACGATGCTATGAATAAAAGAAAAACGTACGTGAAAACCCATTCATTCAACGTGTACATCTTAAACAGTTAAGACATACACTATCGATTGAAGACCGAGCCTTTCTACAATCTATTGGACTTAATTTGCGAGACAATCGTTAACAATAATGGTGGCTATTGCGACTAGTGAAAAACTTGAGGTTTTCAACGAACCAGTGTTTGATCATTCTCTCGTCAGCCTACATGAACATACATATAAACCATATGGTTCACCTTATTATAAAAATTCTGATGAGATACGCATTTCTATCAATTTTCAAGATCTCATACTTGACATTGCAAATAGCTACATCTATATAGAGGGAAAATTTACACCTAGTGATCCTACTAAACGATGTTATTTATCGAATAATGCGCTAGCATTTCTCTTCGAAGAAATACGTCTTGAAATGGGTGGAGAACAAGTGGCAGTGGTTCGAAAGCCCGGCATTACTACTACAATGAAAACTATGGTGTCTTATGGAAAAACACACGAACGATCGCTTTTAACATCAGGTTGGGGTCTTACCCAAAATAAGCAAGATATTTTAGACGCTGAGAGTCACGTGTTCAGTGGCAGACTACCTCTTAAGTACCTCATGGGTTTTGCAGAAGATTATACAAAAGGTACCTATTTTAAATACAAAGCAAGAATTAATTTTAATAATTGCCCGCTCCTTCAAAGACTCATATATCGGGGAGGCTGATGCAAATTTGGAAGTTACTAAAATTGAGTGGAAAATAAAACATATTGTACCAGAGGATCGACAAAAGCTTAAGCTATTGAATCGAATTAATAAAACCGGCTATAATGCTAAAATTAAGTTGGCATATCGTATGTGGGATCTGTATGAGCTTCCTAGCTTACGGCAAGTAAGTTCTGACATTTTGGCTGTTAAAACCACCAGTAGTCTCGAGAGACCCCGCTACATTATTATCGGCTTTCAAAATAACAATTATACCAACGACAGAACAAAGGATGTAACAAAATTTATAACTGCAGATATTAATAATATTCGGCTATATCTAAACTCAGAAGTATTTCCATATGAACGCTGGAATCTGGATTTTGATAAGCTCGACTCTGCAGCATACTATGCCTACGAGAACTTTCAACGTAGCTACTATGACAAAGATATGAGTGAATCAATGATGGACCTTGGAGAGTTTAGAAAAAATCCATTATTTGTCATCGATTGCTCCCACCAACCCGATGCTATTAAATCTTCCACTGTGGATATAAAATTAGAGTTTGAAACACGCAAGACGACATTTCCCCAACATACGCGAGTATATGCACTTATACTTCATGACACTTGTTTAAGCTACAGTTCCTTAGATGGTTCAGCTCAGTCTGGTCTTTAAAGGTACTAAGTAAATAATGAGTGACATGTCTCTCATAAGCAGATTCGAAGTTCCCATTTTAATTGTTGATGTACAGGGGTTTCAGTATAAGAAGGGAGAGTTTATAATAAAAGAATTAGCCGTCCTATGCAGGAACACTAATCAACATGTGCATTATTTATTTGAGCCACCATACTCATTCTCTTCCCTATCACGAGATGAAAAGATGCAATACCGATGGTTAGAGAAAAACTATCATGGTGGTGTTAAATGGACTGATGGATATATTCAACTATCAAAACTGCCGGAGATTCTACAACGAATTTGTCAAAATTCAGTTAACAATTGTCATATGTCGCCAAAGAATGTAATAATTGTATGCAAAGGTAGAATAAAGAAGAATGTACTAATGTCATATATAAGATGGAATCAAATTATAGATCTAGATGAATATTACCCTTTTCTACCCAGCTTTAGATCATTAAGCACACCACGATGTTTGGAACACACCAATTCTAATTACAGTCATTGTGCACTTGCTAATGTTCATTTTCTTAATAAATGTATTGTAAATTTTAATATAAAATTAAGATAAATCTTTATTTAGAAATGTAAACAAAGTAGGTAATAAAAATATAGGTAAAGACGACAGTCGTTGGCAGGACAAAATAAAATAATCAATTAAAATATATTCCAACAGATGGCTAGTATCGGGTTTTAATTTTTATAAAGTTTGGAAAAGTGTGGTTCTGATTCTATTAAATTCATTGATATTATGCAGTTACCAGTCCTGAGTTGGATAATGTTTTGGCGCGCTGTCTAGTGAACCGTTACATTGGCTGTGTTAAATTGATTGTTTCTGTACAAGGTATGTTTGGTTATTGTCATTATTTATATATTTGTAATGCTTAACTGCTATTTTTACGCATTTGTGGAGTATTATATTATATTTTGTACACTTTTATGCACAAATTATGCTCTATTTCTAATTATAACTTAAAAGTAAATAGATGCCAACTACTGTATACGTCAAAAATAGAAATTATAGTGGTTGGCATGCTACTGCCAACCACTAAAACCCTGTTTTTAATAGTGTTTTAGTGGTTGGCACATACACCTGTGTAAATACTCAAATAAAGATATTTACACAAAAGTGTCGTTCCTCGTTAGTAGGCCTAATTATTATTTTCTTTAGTAAACAGGTAGTTTCTGAAATATGGATGTTGACAGGGAGGAAAAATTAAACTTGCTTTAAAGGCCGTTGAAGAGGGCATGCCGAAATTAAAAGCATCCAAAATATTTGGCGTTCCAAGGGCTACTATACAATTTCGCATGAGTGAAAAATTTAAAAAACCTGGATATGGGCCTGACACGTATCTATCAAAAAATGAAGAAAAGTTACTTGTTGCCAGGATTCTGACCTGCCAACGAAGGGGTTATCCTAAAAGAATTGAAGACTTACAAAAGAGTGTACAGAACTTTTTAAAGGAATGTGGTCGTAAAACACCGTTCCCCAATGGATTACCTGGGAGAGGATGGTACAGGGCGTTTACTAAAAGGCATCCGGAGTTAAGTCTCAGAACTACAGAGGCAGTCACACAAGCAAATTCGTGCATAAGCGAAAGTGATATAAGAAGATGGTTCAAAACTATTGAGGAAGAACTCATTAGTGGAGATTATCGACATATACTTTTAGATGATAAACGAGTTTTCAACGGGGATGAAACAAATTTTCTGTTGTGCCCTAAAAACAAAAAGGTTATCGCGTGCCGGGGAAGTAAGAATGTTTACGAAATTGACCAAGGTATTGCCAAATCTGCACTGACTGTCATGTTTACATTCAGTGCTAATGGCAGTCTTACTCCGCCTATGATAATTGATCCATATAAGCGAAAACCACCCCAGGAGATTTTGGAAACTGTTCCAAGTGATTGGGGAGTGGGTTATTCGGATAATGGATGGATGAAGGCTTCCTTATTTTTTGAGTATATTGCCAATGTTTTTAATGTCTACCTTGAACGTAATAATATTGAAAAACCTGTTATTTTATTTGTTGATGGGCATAAAACTCATCTTACACTGCAAATTAACAAACTGTGTCAAGATCTAGGAATAATATTAATAGCATTATATCCAAATGCCACTAGGATACTGCAACCTGCAGACGTTTCAGCTTTTAAACCATTAAAGTCAGGTTGGCAAAAGGGTATACTCAACTGGAGGCGAGAACATCCGCACTTGCAGTTTACCAAGGAAAACTTTGCACCTCTATTACATAAAGTAATACAAAATTATGTTAATAAACAAATAATAGTGAATGGGTTCAAAGCTACAGGATTGTTTCCATGGAATGAAAACGCCATTGATTACTCAAAATGTTTAGGAGGAAAGACGGAAATAGTTGCTGATAATAATGAATGTGATTCAAAGAAAAATGATTGTGCAAAACCACTTCTAGACTATAATACATTTAAGCAGCTGGTAGGTGAAGAGGTTATACAGTCGTTTGAATCAGGCCAAGAATCTATTAATAGCGCTGAAAAGGAGCATTTATTTAAAATATGGAAATATTTTACAGATTATGATCTTGGTAAAACAATTACAAATGACTCAACATTATTTGATATTGAGAATATGGATATAGACATTGTGTTTAATGATAAGTCTAGCATTCAAGATCTTTCAAAAAATAATTCGTCAGAAGGGGCGAGTAAGCTAGATATTTCGCCTCTAAATGTAGTCTCTGATCGAACTGATACTGGTTCACATAATGCGGAAGAAGTATTAATACATGCTTTGGAACAGTTTGATAGAACTATTAAAAGTGGTTCTCAAGATGCACATACTGATATTATAATAGAGGAAATGGATAAGGCCAACACACCTCATTTGAATGATCTCACTAATAAACCTAACATCGACACTACAGATGAACGTTTAGATGAAAGTGTGATAAGGCAATCAAAAAATACTTCCATTACTTCAATACTGCTTTGGCCGGAGTCACCTAAACGAAAAAATAAAAGGAATGTAGAAAGAATGCCATATGTGATAACATCAGAAAAGTGGAAAGAACTGACAGAAAACAAAACGGAGAAGAAGAAATTAGAAGAAAAGGAGAAAGAAGAAAAACGAAAAGCAAGAGAAGAAAAACACAAAATTACTCAAATATCCAAAGCTGCCAGAATCACTAAAAAAATCCAAGACTACAAAAGTGACACGAATATCCAAAGCTACTGAGGTTGTTCAAAAATCTAAAAATGATGGTACTCAAAAATTAAAAATTGACAAAATAAAAGTGAAATTAATATTCTACAAAATATACAGCTTACAGAAGCCACATCTTCAGCAAATGTTGCGTTACAGTCTGATTCAAAAGAAAATGAAATGCCCAAAAATAGTGTCAGTGAGACGTGTGAACAAAGTTCACCTGATAATTTACAGCCTAAATATGAAACCATATATATATATATATATATATATATATATATATATATATATATATATATATATATATATATATATATATATATATATATATATATATATATATATATTTTTTTAACCTGAAAAGTTAATGAAATAATAAGTGTTTCTTTTTGAGTTTTTTATTTATATTTATATTATTTACATATTGATTATAGTGAACAAATGATATGATATATAAAAACAATACAATTTAAATAGTGGCATCTTCGGATTGGTTTAGCTGATATTTTGCAATTATCTTCATAGGTAAGTATTTGTTTATTTTATGTAGGCAATATTTTAAATCCATTTGAACTAGTTGCTCACAGAATTCTTCCAAATTAATAGCACCATAAGAATACTTGTCACATAAGTTTGCACCATTTCTGTACCTATCAGAATCTTCTATAAGAAGTCGAGCTCCTTCACCATCTAAGTAATAATTTGGATCATAATTTGCTGCATGTAAAGAATCCATACTTAAGTCGCACAATTCATTCGATAGTCTTTCAATAGCTGATTTAATATCCTCCGCCTTCACCCACCATTCAACTGAGTAATGCAACCACACCATTGCAATTTTGCTGAAAATTAAATACATTATTAGAAACAAAATGCTTAGAAATAAATCTATTAAATTCTTTACATGAATAGTTAGGCTGGGTAAATGAAATTAAAAAACTAGGCTAATACGTGACATACAAAATATTATAAGACTCTTATCATTCTTTCACTATAATAGTCCATTTAATATCTAGTTAATAATAAAAACTAATAGCTAACTGAATATAGAATTATTACTCTAATTTAGAAATTAAAACCAAATTTTAATAAAGGACCAGATTTTGCACCAGAATATATCGGAATGCGCTGACCTAAATATGTCAACGTGTATTTACCTCCGGATGCATTTATTCTTTCAATATCTCCTTCGTGTAAGATTTCAACAACCCGCTTCGGTAAAAATGATTTAAAATATGTAATTGTACTTTCCTCAAATAAAATTACTATAATAGATTTCCCAAAACGTGTACTAACGACGGACATTTCTTTAATGATATAAGGCTTATTTAAAGTTAAAGATGAAAGAGGTTTTTGTTCCAGAACCTGCGCGTCTTGATTAATAAGTTCATCAAGTGCTTCTAAGTCAACGTCGGAAATTGACATACTTAAAACGGACATATGTATAGTAAAAAGAATAAAAAAAAGTATTATAAGATATTGCTTACTTGAGGTAGGTACTTGAATTCACTACACTATCTCACGTATTAAGTGTATGTAAGTGATTCACGATAGCTTTGATTTTTGTGTTACCACTGCAATTCCTTTAATAGAGTTACCCCCACCATCTGGAAGCTGACTGGATCACATGATTTCTAGGGATGTAGGTAAAAAGTGGTTGGGGGAAATTGCAGTACTTACGGTAATGAAAATACTGATTGTAATTAAAGCACTTACGGTAATTTGTGTACTTAGAGTAATTACAGGGGTGGGATAAAGTACTTAGGATAACTAGAATAACTACAAGGGTGGGAGGTACTTGAAGTACTTAGAGCAATTATACCGGTGGGTGAGAAGTAATTTCAGTAGTTACAGTACTTACGGTAATTAGAGTATTTACGATAATTATAGTACTTAAGGTAATTACATTAATTACAAAGGTGGGGGGTACTAGGAGTACTTAGGGTAATTACAGGGATGGGGGTCACTTAGAGTAATTAGAGTAATTCGCGTAATTAGGGGTGGGGCTAGGAGTGGGGGGAGGCCGGGAGTCGATAAGAATTCCCTACTATAGCGGTACAAAAACAGAGTGCAAACGTGCAGTAAAAATAAAAGGTTTAATGAATACAGTACCATGCATACATTTATGGATGAACATTTTCAGAAAATAATTTTAATTTAGTTTTAACATGTTTGTAGTAGAATTAAGTATTTATTGTTTCATTTCAAAAATGTAGTTATAAGGTATTTGCAAAGCCAAATTGGCCTTAAAACTTAATGAAAAACAAATAAAAAGCAAGAAAAAGATGTTTCAAGTCGAAGTCCTAGATCTTCACTGGCAGAGCCTGCGAGAGACTTATTGTGTATTTCCTGCCATCGAAAAAATTTCACCAATGTAGTCCCACATAAAAATTTCACTTCGATCAACTTCAGTAGCATTAAAAGTTGCATAGTTTCAGGGGGGAAGATTTCACCTATAAAAAGAGACAATTGTTAAAGTATAAACTTGTAAAAGGGGAAATTTATGAAAAATCTAGCACAAAATCAATGTAATTGAACTTTAGATAAAAGTTAAGAAAGCAAAATTCAATAGACAGGGGAAAATATTGTAAATTATATAAAAACTTTCGTAACGAAACATAAAAAGTGCATGGGTGGTAAACGTGACTATAAACTGAAATAAAACTTACCAAACAGGGGTGCAGTAATGTGCTTAGATCAATGCCATAAAAACTTGTCCAATATTGGGGTTGAAACATAAACATTTCTTGATTTTTGTATGTGTGACAGCGTAGTTGAACCATATTTTCATCCAAAACTAAGCAGAAAATCCATCGATGTGGAAAGACGTGCCATCAGGACAAAGAAGACACTCAGTGGTTCGTGTGTGAGTGGGGTAGTTCAAGACACCGTCTTAAAGTGTGGTAAAAAGGAGCTCATTATGATTGTCTGGAAGGAACATATAATCTACAAGGCGGTAGTTTAGAATCAGCTTATGAAAGTATAGTGGATTATTTGGAAAATTTAGGAATACCTAGAGATAGAGATGGTAATGCTTTAATAAATGTGGATAGAAGTGTTGATACAGAAGTTAAATTGGTAGAAACTATCTCTGGGGATTTATTTGATGTTCCCGTTGAAACAGAAATTGAAATCGTTAATTTAGTTGAAAATTTTAAAATGTTAGATATAGATGCAAAAAGTGTTGATTTAATTTCTTTTGATCATTGTGAAATAGAAACGAAAGTCTCTTTGAATTTAGATGTTGAAGATACTGTAAAAGATTTAATTGATGTTTATGAGGATAATTCAAAAGTTTTGGAAGATTCGATTATTAATAACGAGAGTGTTGAAGAGATAGGACAAAGTATTGAGTTACAGGGAGAGTCGGAAGATTACTTCGATAAACTCGAAGAAGAATCGACGGTTGAAAAGGAGAATGTATTTCGATCAGGTGATTTAGAGGAATTGAAATTAGAAATACAAACTTATAAAACTGTGAATTTAGTTTCTAATTAAAAAAAAAATAATAAAATAAATCTGATAGGATGGTTTAGGAATAAAGAGAAATAGGACCTTACTGTAGAGGTTTCAGATAATTTTCAGAAGTTTGATGTTCGGAAGGTTGAAAACGAGATAATAAATGAAAAACGAGTTCATTTTGATGATAGTGTAAAAATTTCTGGAGATTTAATAGATTGTGACGATAGAATTTTGTTTGAGGAAATGATTAGGTTAAAACAATTGGAAGTTGAAAAATTTAATATTGTTCCACAGGAACTAACTGAAGCAGAAATCGTTATTCATTGTATACATTCTAATAAGAAAGGATATAGTGGTTTTGCAGGTTTAATACAACGTAATTATGGTGCTGAGGCTTTTATTTCTTATAGTCATATGCGTCAGAGAGGTAGATTGAGTTTTAAGAGATTTTTTTTTACAAAAGGTAATAAGTTTAAATATGTGATTAATGTAGTAACAGATAAAAAAATATATACAACGATTTAGCTGAAGTTTTGAAAGTCTGTGAGAATAACTTTGGAAATCGATTAATTTCTACTGTTTTAATGGGAGTGAGGCTGGCAAAACAATAAATTCTCTATCATATCAACATATGAGAGAATTTATAATAACGGAAAACGATCAAGGAAACGAGTCAGGATTAATTTGTTCATTACCATGCATTCAAATAAAAATATTAAATTACAATTTAACAGCACTGATAGATACGGGGGCTGAAGTAACCATTATAAATGAAAAGGTCATTCAAAAAGATTCTACTGAGTTTAACAAGCTGATAATGAAAGCGATGAAGGTAAATTTGATTAATGTAACGGGTAAAAAGATTGCGGAATGTACAAAAGTTTTACAAACTGATTTTTATATTGGGGAAATAAGAGTGGTATATACCATATTGATAGATTTAGTGTAGATTATGTAGAATTTCAGTTTATTTTGTTTTACTTTTGTGGTAATAGAGAGGCAAGGATTGGTGGTGATTTTGATTTAGCAATTAACCGTACTCTAGCATATATAATTGATGGTGCGGGAATAACAGAATCTGAAGTTGTTAGTGACTTTTTACAGAAACAGATTCAGGCGAAGTACTCCCCTGTTGCTGATGCAATACGTAGTGCTGTGGAGAAAATAATTAATAGAGTTGAACAACGTTTAAATAAAGAAAAGTTACGTAGTCCAGTACATTTGACGCAAGAACAAGAGATAAAGTTGCAACAGTTATATCCGGAATTAAATTTGGATTTTGCGAATAATAATAATGTTCCTCATGCATTTGCACATGGCTCAAGATTATGTGAAATGCAGATTTGTTTAAAAAAATTAAATTTGGTCTATCCGTATAAAGTTGATAAAAATTTTGATTCAATGATAACTGATATTGGTAGTAAGATAGTTATGCACTTAGTAAGGGGTCGGGATAATGTACATTGTTGTTCACCTAATTTGGATGCATATGATTGTTATACGATTATCAAAACAATCTGCAGATTTGACTCGATTTTATTATCGGACAGCGTCTCAAAGGGATTTATTGGTTAAGATTAGAAATAATGAAAATAATAAATATGTTTGTCATAATAAGGTTCAAAATTGTGAAATTAAAACACCCTATGGTATTATGTTACATTCATGTTATGATATGTCGTTAAAGGATTTGGCTGATGCTTTTGAAAAAAAAATTTTACAAGTAGTTGGTTGTTTTATTTGGGATCCAAAAATATTAATTGATGAGGCGGGTTATATAGAAGATTTAGATTGTTTTTTTAAAGTTTTTATTTGTACAAGAGAAAAAAAATGTTTTCGTTTAAAAACGATTCTTCACTTAATTATATTCATGATTATGACCGTTATATTTCTTGGGTCACAGATATGGTTGTTTTTTCTACTTCAACAAAAACTAAAATTGCAATAGAATTACAAGAGAAACGAGGTGCGATGCAGTTCTTTTTAGTTACTAGACTATTATTTCCTTTGATTGGGGGAATTGCGCAGTTGAATCATAGTTTGTGGTATGAAAATGCTAAAGAGATTGTTGTAAAGTTTTGGATGTTTGATACAGTAATGAGTAGGAATGTTCCTTATTTTGGCAGGGATTTTAATATGATTAGAATACGGTTCAATGTTACACAAAAAATTTATAATTCATTATTATCATATGCATTAGGAATAAGTGAGGGAAAATTTTCCTTTCAGGAGGTATTTATTATGGCGCGTTCATTAAATAGCCGTGAAATTATAAATGGTAAGGACGTAAAAACTACAGAAGTTTTGTCTGCAGAAGAGTTATATAAATTTGCAATGGCGGTATATATAAAAGCTTACTGTATGCGTTATGATGCAGGACAAACTTTAAAAGTTAATTTGGATAAAATTTAAAAAATTCGAAATAAGAGTCAGAAAGGTTTAGTTGCGGCTTTATTTTCAAAATTATCTGAAACGTCGAGAATGACTCAAAAAAAAAATTTGAATCACAAGATGATATTTTAGATAATGATTTGGGTTGGTTTAAAAAATTTTTAGTTGAGTTAACAGAAATTAATATCGTGTTACCAATAAAGAGAATTATGCTGATTTGGAATGTTTGCTGCCTGGTATTTATACTGGTAAATTCGAAATAACTGATGATGTGATAGCCAAAATGTGTGATGATATTAACTGGGGTGAAATGATGAAAAGTAAGTTTACTGGTGTTGAAGAAACTGAAATTGTACAAGAGGTGATTGAAAATTCTGATAATAAACAAGATGAATTACGAAAAGAGTTTGGTAATGAGGTTAATATTAAAGATATGGTTGGTTTTGAAATAATAGAAAACTATATTGATTTACCAATTATTTCTGTGAAAGGTGATGGTCAATGTCTTTATTATGCTGTTATTAAAGCTTTAGGTTTGGATGTAGGAGTTGAGGAATTTAGGAAACATTTGAGTCAATTACCGGAATTAAATTATTTAATTAATCGGCGAATTAAAAGTAATATCGAAGATATGACTCAGTGGGGCGATTTAGATGTTGCGATGGTTGTTTCTTTAGTTTATAATATTGAAATCTGTAATAGAAAAGTTTTTAGACCGACTTATTAATTGTTGGAAAATTTTTTGGGTAAGGGTCCTTATTTTGAAAGTAGTTTTTCTCAAAATAAGGACCCTTACCCAAAAAATTTTCCAACAATTGAAATCTGTATTCATATTCGTACAATTGATGTTTCCAAAGATAACGTGGGTTGAGTATTATATTGTTCTATAAGCACTTTTGGCGCGAAATTTGTTCTGTACAGAATTCAATAGTTCAGCAAGTTTTTGTTCTATCTGACTCGGAATTTCTGCCCCAAACAATCTAATAATAATATAAGATAGATTATTAAAATGTTCTATCTGCGTTATTTGAATAGCCTTCAACATTATAATGTTCTAACAAATTGACCAATAAGGTGGCTGCTCTTGACGCTGTTGGAACATTATAATATTAAATATTAGTGTGCATAAAGGTGGTGGAGTGAAGACACGTTGTTCAATTGTGGCTTGTATACAACGCAAAACTGTGTAGTTTAAACAGCATGAATCCTGTTACTGATCCGTAAGTAAAACATAAGTTTATGATACAGCAGTATAACAATTGAAATGCATACTTGGGACAATATTAATCAAATGGTCTTGTGATTATATATTTCTAACCTCAAAAGTACACATTGATATCTGTTAGAATATTATAATTTTAACTTTCAGTACATGAATTTCTTCGTGTTTGTAATACTGACAGAACATTATAATAGTAGTTGGAAAACAGAAGGCACTAATAATGCAATTTTGATCATTACAGTTGTTCTTCAACTGAGGAGTTGGCGGGAAGAACGATGAAGGTGCATATTTTATCAAAATTGAGATAGGTGGTGCAATCTATAGATTTTTGCATGTACGATACACTTAGTAAACATTTGCGGGAAAAACAGTAAAGGTCGCTATAATACAACTAAAAATAGTTTTAGTGTTTGTGGGAAAAACGATGAGCGTGCCTTGCGTTTGATGGAATAATGATGAGCGTTGCTTATTTCTGAATGTACGCACTGTGACTTTTATAAGTAATGTCACCTGACTGTCACAAGTTTGGGGTTATTTTATCGAGACGTTTTGTTACTGTGTCCTGTGAGTTATCAGTGAATCTATAACATTAATAATGGATGAAACTATGTGTCCTGAAGTCACTAAAAAGCCGAGAAAACGGAAACAAACTGGAAGAATGCGTGATGCAGCTAAGAAAATGAGAACTCAGACCCATGAAACAGGTGAGGACTGCAAATGCACTAAATTAAAATGTTTCCAAAACATAAATGTAGAAGAGCAACGGATTATAATTAAAGAATTTAATGTGTTACCTACTTATGACTCACAGAATAGTTATTTATGTGGTTTAATTGAGTCACATTTGGTGAAAAGGAGGCGCAACAGAGAACGTCATGAGAATGCTGCTTTCCATAACTATTCATACAAATACAAGGTGCGTTTGATAGGAGAAGATAAACTTGTTGAAGTTCCTATCTGCTACAAAGCCATAAGTTTACACGGTATCACACCGAGAAGGCTACAAACTATCCAGAACCAAATGACTACTCACGGAAAAGTACTTTCTGACAAACGGGGCAGACATAAGAACCGACCCCATGCATTGTCGCAAAATACACTGACCAAAGTCCATGAACACATTCAATCATTGCAAGGGCGAAAATCACATTATTCTCTGAACAAATCTGAAAAATTGTACCTTCCCGATGAACTTAGTGTCAAAAAATTGCACGAAATGTACTTAGAAAAGTTTAAAAGTTTTCCTATTTCATATCATTCATACCGAAAAATCTTCGTAACGGATTATAATATTTCGTTTGGTTATCCTAGATATGACACATGCAGTAAATGTGATGAATTTACCTCTCAGGAAAGTATTTTAAAAAAAGAAGATAGCAGAAGTTGAACGAGGCGAACGCGAAAATTTCCTAGAAAATCTTCAAAACCTTACTGTACAAAACAAGCTTCACAAGAAAAAGGCTAACGTTTTCTTCGAGAGAAAGAAGAAATGCAGGGAAAGAGCCAAACAGGAATTGAATTTCGAGGCTGTGGCTTTTGATTTTCAAAAAAAATATGCCCGTACCTAACATATCAACTAATGATGTCTATTATAAGCGTCAATTGTCGGTTTTTTTGTTTAATGTTCATGTTTTATCCACAGGGGAATCCATTTTTTATGGCTATGACCAGACTATCGGAAAAAGAGGCGCTGACGATGTAGTATCAATGATGCATCATTTCATTTTTAATATTCTTTCTCCTGAAGTGAAACACATTGCATTATTTTGCGACTCCTGCCCCGGCCAAAATAAGAACTTTACCATGTTCCGGTATCTGCACTACGTTGTTCACAGATGCCGACGGTTAGATTCAGTTACTGTCACATTTCCTGAACGCGGTCACTCCTATATGGAGTGCGATCGTAATATGGCTCTAATACCAAAGAAGGTGAAAACAGAAGTTCCGTCAGATTTATATGAGGTAATTGAGAATGCCAGGATCAAGCAAAGCCCATTCAAAGTAGTTCGATGTGATCAAACCTTGTTCAAAAAATGGTTAGATTTCTTTAAAAATTTGGGCTACTATAGAACCAAGTTAGCGGTTCCTACAAGACCAATCAAGGAAGTCAGTATATCGCTTGAAAAATCAAGGTTCTTGGAGAACAGATTTACCTATAATGGTCATTGGGAAACTACTGTTATAATAGACAGCACGAAGAGGTCTAAAAACAATCAAAGCGGCAACATCTGCTTACAAGAAAATGAATTTTTCGTGCCTGGAGAAGCCTATACCGCACCAATACCTTTACTTATTAAAAAGTGGAAGAATTTGCAGGTGACTTGTACTGGTTGAAATATTTCAAAATCTTATACATTAATTTTTTTTTCAGGAATTAACAAAATTTTTGGACCGTCAAGAATCGGTGGATTTTTATAATAACCTGCCTTATTCTAATATTGCGCAAGATTGCGACGCCGAATGAGTTCTTCTTATATTATTATTAATGATCTTGTTATTTTTTTTATGATTAATAATGACGAATATAATTTTTGTATTCTGCGTGAATTTTTCTTTCATTTCTTTATTAATTTTGTTTTTTTTATATTATTATTAATGATCTTGTTATTTTTTTTATGATTAATAATGACGAATATAATTTTTGTATTCTGCGTGAATTTTTCTTTCATTTCTTTATTAATTTTGTTTTTTTTTCATATTTGGGGGGGGGAGCTGGGGGGCTTCTTTCCAAAATTTTATGTCTTTTTTGGAATAGTTTCAGTTTTGTAAGATTGTGTATGATGGTATTTTATAAAAAGAAAAAAGAAATGAGAAATAATAAATAATGATGGTGTCCTACTTAAAAAAAACAAAAAAAATTACTCAAAAAATTTTGTGTGTGTCATCATCTTTGGTGGTACTAGTAAAGCATGAGACTTCCCGATTGTAGACTCTAAATTAGGATTATATTAACTCTTCTTACGAGATAATGCTCGAAAGTTAAAAAATCGATTTTCTCAATTTCAAAGTCGACACATCCATCGTTTTTTCCCGCCAACTCCTCAACTAAAGACGAAGATCTTCAAAGTGAATTTGTCGAGGACAGTGATGATTCATACCGTGATCCAGATTATGTGCCTTCTGATAGCGAAAATACACCTTTACTGATATCTCATCTAAATTTTGAAATAAGTAAGTACATTTTATAGCCTATAAAATTTAATAGTTTTATACTGTTTGTCTTGCCATAATAGCTAAGGACAATAAGGTTATTATTCTTTCGCAGGCTATGATGCAGTTATCCCAGAAGATAACCAGTTAATAAATAATAATAATAATTCGTGTAATGAACTTATTGAGAAAGAGTATCCAAAATTAACTAAAGATGAAGCAGAAAAACTAAATAGAAAACTAAAGCGACAACAAAACTTGTCTATTGTTGGAGAAAAAAAACTAGTAGAAAACGAAAACGACAACCCGAAAATTGGCAAATGAATGTTAATAAAGTATTGTGCCAATCTGGAAAACCATATAAAGATGTAAAAGGTAACATTCGAAAGGGAAGGAACTTAAAAACCCTTAAAAACTGTGAAACAAACTGCAAGTATTTATGTGCAAAAAAAATTAATTTACATGAGAGACAACTAATACATAACGGATTCTGGGCTTTGTCGAATAATTCCAAATTACATTATTACTCCAAAAGTACCGAGAGGGTCGACAAGAAACGAAAACATACAGTGAATCAGAACTCTCGCCGTCAGTATTCATATCAATACTATTTACATGTAGCCAATGAAAAAATTCGGATGTGCAAAACGTTCTTCCTGTCGACTTTAGATATAAGCCAACGAAGAATTAATTATTTCCATGAAATAAAGAAAGATCACCTAACAGGAATTCCATCAACTTCCAAACAAGGCCGCCATCCTAAGAAAGTCATAGACGCCAATAGCAAGGAGTACGTTCGGTTACATATTAACAGCATTCCAAGGGTGGAATCCCATTATTGTAGGACAGACACTAAAAAAAGAATACTTCGATGTAACTTTGAATATGGATAGGTTGTACTCTTTGTACACTGAATTTTGTGCCGATAAGAAAATAGAACCTGTGAAGAAACATTGTTATAGATACATATTCAATTACGAGTTCAATATAGATTTTTTAAAACCTCAAAAAGATCGATGTGATATATGTGAAGAGTATAGGTTGAAAGAAAGAAAAAAATAGTATAGAAAATGATGAATGAAATATTTGGAAGAAACATGACCAAGGTAAAAGAGCTGCAAAGTTGAACCGTAATTTAGACAGAAACAATGAAGATGAGAAAACAGCTGTTATATGTTTTGATCTAGAAAATGTTTTTGCGTTACCGCGGTCAAACATTTCATGTTTTTTCTACAGTAGAAAATTAAATACTTACAATTTAACTGCCCACTGCAATCTACAAAGACAAGCATATTGTTGCATCTGGAGTGAAGGGGTGCAAGGAAGAACAGGGAATGATATCGCTTCAGCTCAAACTCTAAATTTTAAAGTAGTTCCTTACACCTCATTAACGCAAATAAAATTGTTTAGGAAAACACCAACCCCAGTATATTATAAACTAAAACATGACAGTGAAGAATTTATTGAAGTGTCTATTTTTTCGTCAAGTAAAGATACCCGGAAGAGCACCTCTAATACTTCAATAATGTTACCACACATATCAACTACACCTGAAACTAGAAAATGCCTTTTGTCTTTTGCGAAAGTTGTTGATCTAGCAAAACTTTTCAAATTTATGCCGGCAGTTGATATAACCTACATTAAAACTTTTTTTTAAGGAATACAACGATGCTGCTGTCTTTTCGAATGCAAAAAAAAAGTTAAAAAATGAGAAAAAAGGAACAGTGGCAAGCAAAACTGCTAGTAATATTGATCATTCTAAAATAAAAAAAAGATCAAAAACCTTCTAAAAACCCCGTAAAAAGACGACACCAAAACCAAAACGCGACATGATAAAAAAAGAAATAATATTGAAGTACTTCCCTCATAATTAAACAGTGTCAATATATATATTTTTTTAATTATAGTTAATGTTATTATAATAAACTCCTGTAAGAGTTTCAAAAAATATTATTTTTAGTTATTATTACAGAAATAATGTTAATTTTTTCCAACAAAACATTTTCTAATAAATTCCTATGTTGTTAGAACATATTTAAATATTTTGTACTTTTTTTATATTAATAAAGACCTTTTGTTCTATCAGCAATTATTTATTTACTGATATAGTTAAATCTGCTAATAAATTTGGTTAGCTAATGATAGAATTCCAACAAAGCAATTAGCAGTCACAACATTTTGATATGTTGATAAACAAAAGCCTTTTCAAAATAGATTAAAATATGTTTAAATGTTTAAATCTGTTTCTCCAATTTGCAATTTATACTATTAGAACAATATAATACTCAACCCACGATAAGTTAAAGTCAAGTGTTGTGTAACGATAATTTTAACAAATTATGGTTACGACCTTGCTATCCTGTTTTAAATCGAAATGTCCTGATTTTGGTTCATGCGCGAATCAATCACTTGACGAGTGCACGGGCAGAACAGAACGAAAGAGTCTTTGGGTGTTCTTCGAGTAGGGAGGTGAGCGTAGCAATTTATTATCGTCAAATTATTAATTTGAAGTATTTAATAATTAGTACAATTTCATTTTACCAATTTGAGCATGTAGGGTATTCCTATGTTCTTGATAAAGTAATTATTTCCTTATAGAGGCTTTAATATCGATTTTTATCGAGTTTTATTAGTTTAATGTAAAGCTCGTTGGCTAATCGCCATATTTGCGCGTCCTTTACATTTTTACTAAATTCATGAATTTGGATAACCTTACTGGCTCTATAGATGAAATTTATATCGTTTATCGTATCTTATTAATAATTATCTTATCGTACCGCGTAAATTAGCATTATTGTTGCTAATTTGCTACACTCACTTACCTCTTGGACTCAAGTCCTTTTTTCTTCCTGCTGAAGAACACGAAAAACCCCGTCGTGACTAAAAAGTCTGTCTATTTTGATGTCAGTTAATTAAATTTTTCTTTATTATTACAAAGCTACATATTTTGAATTTACGGATTCATAAAGGCTGTTGCCTAGATTTTTAGCTAGTATTAACGTATTGAAGACGATTAACTTGATTTCTTAAAGTTTATTAGACTACCGATTTTTACCGTAAATAACGTTTATAACAAAGTACCGCACCACTTATCTTTTCTGTGGAAATTAATAGAATTTATTTAAATAATAAATTATACATTATCTCTCAAATAATAATTAATAATTAATAGAATTTATTTTTGTGAAAATTCATATAATTTATTTAAATTATAAATTATTCACTATCTTTCCTTATCTAAAAATTAATATAATTTATTTAAAAGGTAAAGAAGTATCTTTCTGCTTTCCTGTTATACTGTTACACGGTGTGACACTGAAATAAATCACTATATTTCAGTTGCAGAACTCATATTTAATTTTTCCTCTTTTGTATTTGTTTAAGCACATTTATTAAATTGTGTTTCAAAAATTTATTGTCGGGTATTAATTTTTTCCTTTGGATGAAGGTATATACATATTTATGTTTGGTAAACCTTATAATTTATTTCAATTTGCATAATTATTATAAATAATTAATATCGTAATTCTTAAGAGTTATCTTAGTGCTTTTTATTTTTTACCTTAAATTCATTTTTAAATTGAATTAATTAAACCATAAGTTATTACTTCAAAGTTGAGTAATTATTTTGATTAAGTAATTATCTTTTTACTATTTTTGTCTCAACTATTTTTCTTATCAAGGAAAATAGTATAACTTTTTTCAAACCTTTGGATTAAGTTGTTAGTATCTGTCGGTAATTTTCTCATCTAGAAAATTGACCGAGTAGTAATTTTTTTAACTAATTCTATTAGTTGATTTTAGTACTGTTTATACACAGTAGTTTTTTCTTTTGCCTTATTGTATTTTTTTCGTTCAACCGTAGCTTCACCTATACATATTTTCTGTATTTGTTATTAATTTTGACTGGTAATTTTTCTTTTATGCTCGAAACCGAGAAGAAGGTTCAACTATAAATCCCATAGGACAGGGTATTTTTTTGTTGGTTGAAATAACCATTTAGATCAACAGTAGCCGTTGTTCCCCTAGGAGTTTGCAGTCTATATATCCTCACCAGGAAACTGTCCGCCGAGCTATAGTTCGAGAAGGAACAAGACGATCAACCTGGAGAAATTCTATTGACCTAGTTTGGAATAAGGTACTGTCTATCTGTCTGTTTAAAAAATCTATAACCTGCCAGGTCTTATCTTTCATCGTACCAGCCAAAGTAATAGTAATATTTTTTTGTTCTGCTTCACAGTTTTAATTTTTCACTTTTCCTGTTGTAAATAATTTTTTATTTAATTTGTAATATATTTGTTTTTATTAAAATTCTGTTTTTTATTTTTCTAAGAGGGACGGGTCTGTTCTCACATTCTCGAGTTTGTTGGATTGATACCAGTAACTATTGTTATTAATATTTTTATTGATAACATGGCGTCCAATTCTCTTGTCTTTTAATTAATTTAATATCGAATAAAAAAAGTAGTTACGGGAATCATCCAGCATTCTATAAGTGATATTTCATAAGGTTAAACTACAGTAATCACTATTTAGCTTTGTTGATAAATAAGGCTAAAAGCATCTCTGAAAATATTTATCAACATTTAACAACTGTCCTGACCTACGAACCCACCGAAATCACTGAGCAGCCGACAGGCAACATAAAAACTTAACCAATTGGACCACTCTTTGTTTATGAGAGGCCTAATAAAACAGGTAATTATAAATTATATCTTAGGGTGGTTACAGTTGTTATTAGACCTAAGGATAAGAAAAAATGTTTAAAACGTATATGTATTTTACATAAAGGAGTCTCTATTCAACCGTCGAAGTAGTTACTAACAAACTGGCAAACGTTACAGATAAACGTAACCAAAAAGTTTAACATCTGTCAAATTTAAAAATTTTCTAATCGAGTTAAAAATCAAATAAAAGTAATGTATAAAGTAAATTCAATGGTAGGAAGTAAACATTTGTAAATAAAGAGCATAAAAATAAGAGATTCACGTCATAAAAATAAATAAACGGCGAAACAGTGAAAAAATTTCAAGTACTCACCTGGTATAGTTAATCCAGCTGGGGATAAAGTGTCGGAGGTTGTGTAACACTAATCACAGCACAAAACGGGGAAAAAGCACCAGGAAATCACCAAGAAAATACAATACACAATACCAGTAGGAAGTTTGAGCGGCCATATTGTTTGAAACTGACAGCGACTGAAGCTAAAAAGCAACAAAATGAGTTTGAAGTGGTCGGAGGGTACTATGGTAAAATTTATAGAATTATACCATAGCTCTGACGATGTCTACAAACCAAAGTTATTTTGGTTTAAGAAAGTTGATGCATTTTTGCGAGGCGTGACTACACAAAGAGATAGTTCATCAAATTTGGTAAGTTGCATCAATGATAAGGTTTTGTTTTAAAAGTATTTACCACAGCTTGTTTAAAAAAAAAGACAGTGTAGGATAAAAATCTAATGTATTTTATTTTATTATTTTTAAGTAGGTATCTCATAAGTAAATATGATATGTATAGATGCCAGAATATTAATCGTCATATATCATTTGATCTTGCCACGGTACAGCTCCACGACTTAAAAAAAAATCTGCATATCTGTCACGTTTACTAGCAGCTTCTTGTGTGTAATTACGAGCCCCAATGTTATTTCGTAATGGCTGCATACCATTATTTGCTCCATGAATTTCTGATCTCCAGGAACCTGGTATAATAGTACCTGCATTAAAGTCCTCTACGTCCAAGGAGCCTATTTCCGTGTATTGTTCACTGGAAGTAGTTCTTAGCCAGTTATGTAATGCACACGCCGTTTTAACCAATATATCCACCTTGTCAATGGCAAGAGGTATCGGTTTTTCAAATATCCTAAATCGGGAAACTAAAATTCCAAATGCATTTTCGACAATGCGGCGTGCCCTAGATAGTCGATAATTAAATATTTTCTGCTTTCGAGATAGGCACGTAGTTCTTCCATATGGTTTTAAAATAAATGTTTTGAGCGGAAAAGCGTCGTCAGCGACGAAAATTCCATTCTTTGGAAAATTTAACATATTTGCTAGCAATGCTGCATATAAAGATGAATTTGAAAAAACTGCAGCATCACTGATACGGCCATTCGTGCCCACATCAATATAACGAAAACAATAATTAGCATCAACAGATGCAAACAAAATAATACTAAAAGTGCCTTTATAATTAAAATATTCTGAACCACTATGAGGTGCATTACGTATAATAACGTGTTTGCCATCAAGGGCTCCGCAACAATTCGGAAAATTCCATCGGCAAGAAAAATTATTTTGAATTTCTTTCCATTCTTCTTCTGTTTGTGGTACCTGCAACAATAGAAATACATGTGTTATAATTTTCTTTCAGACTTTATTCAATAATGAAACAGAAGAAGAGCTGCAAACGGATATTCACGACGAATTACATTTTTCCGCAGCTGAAAGTGAGCCTCTTGAAAATAATACAGCTATGCCAATAAATAAATCTTCACAACAACTTCGACCCCCACAAAGACGAAAGCGCAAAGCAGTGTCAAATGGCATATCTGCTATAAACAATGTCATTGATAAACTGGACAGTCTCCCAACAGAATCAAAATGCTGATGGAGATAAGTTTGATGCATTTGCCCAGCTGCTAGCTATCCAGTTAAGACAGCTTCCACTCATTAATGCACTTTCATGCCAGGAAAAAATTCAATCATTGATTAAGGAAGAACGCTTGAAAGTGCTGTTGAAAAATACAGAAATTCCGACAACATCACCGTCATCACTTTCTCTGTACAGCAACTACAGCAGTACTCAGGAAATATGGTTAAATTCGGTACCGGCTTCACCTGAATTCGTACAACATAATTATTCTCATGCTTCCCAAGAAACGTCTGCTGACGTTATTTCTCAAGCATTTACTAATCTATAAATACTTATTTCTCATAAAAAGTATTTGTTTGTAAAAAAATAAGCCTTAAGTTAAAAATATTTTGTAAACGTGGAATAAACTTTTTTTGTGTGCTTACTTTTATAAATTCTTGTAGAGCCTCATATATTTCTTTTTTTTTAATAAAATTTGAGATTGTGTTTTTCGGAACTCTGTACATGAAGGCCAGCGTAGCAAAAGAACCACCTGTTGCCAAATATCGCAAGGTTATTTGCAATTTTAGTGCTGCTGGTAGTGCTTTTCGCATCACAGTATCTTGTTTTTAGATTTTGGGCCCAATTTTTAATAGTAGTTGTTCAAACATTCTCAAGTGATTTTTATATCCTTTATCCTCCAAAGCAAGTTCTTTCAGAAGAGTTTCTGAAACTCCATACTGATTTCTTCTTTTAATCCAATTACGTATCCAGAATCGGCGTTTTCTATGCTGTGTATCCCATCCCAACATAATTTTCCTTAGCTCCTAAATCAGTAAGGCAGTAACAACTTTTACACCTTCACGTACAACTATACTTGGCGCCATTTTTAATCAACTAGTTTCTTCAATTTTTGCTTGAAATGTGTGAACCAAAAACTTGACCGATTTTAGTTGATCCACTAAAGTTGATCAACTAAAATCGAATTGTGAGAATGCGCCTTAACATATTGTAGCAATGTTTAATAACGAACGAGTGTAGATGACATTACTATTATTATTTGCAGTCAGCTATGCCGATTCGATACCCCAAACAAATTTTAAATAATTGTCGCCACGAATTGGCGGCAAACACTCATGTGCCGATTTGATAGTTAAGTAATTAATTTTGCTTTACCTGTATCCATATTATTAGGTATAATATGCACAAACCTGTAAGTACCGGGGTAAACGATATCAGGATCAATTCTTAGATTTGTTTTTTCAAATAGAATCACTATAAATCACTACGCTAGTTTTATGGAGAATTTCCTTACCTACTTTTGGACATCAAACACTTTACTATTAGAGTAGGGTATTAATGGCGGTGGTGGGTAATTAGAGGGGGGTAATTAGAGTGCGGGGGTAATTAGGGTGCGGGGGTAATTAGGGTGCGGGGGTAATCAGAGGGGGTAATTAGAGTGCGGTGGTAATTAGACGGGTGGAGGATAATGAGATCGGTGGGGGTAATTAGAGTGAGGGGAGTAATTAAAGTGCGGGGTTATTGAATGTGTTATTATAAAAGAGGGAGAGGAGTAAACAGACGATCATTTGTGGTGCTAATCTTCTATAATAAAGGCTAAAATGTATACGTGCGTTTCTTGTGGTGCAAGTTTTACACGTAGAGATAATTTTCGTCATCATCAGAGGCAGTCATGTACAAAGTTACATGATAATGGGCCTATAGCAAAGCAGCCTAAACTGGATTCAATTCCTTCAAATCTAGATACATGCAAACATGTAATTGTTGTAATGTAACTCTAAGTGCAGTGCAAATGAATTCCCATAGAAGAACGCTACAACATAGGACACATTCATGTGTTCCTTTGTTAGATGGTGTACAAATTGTCCAGAGTGCTTTCAAGAACAGGATTGTAACATATCGAGTGCATAGTGAAAATAATCATGCAGACTATGTAATGTTCTTCAACGAAATAAGACATAAAATTTTAAGTGCTGAGGATTCATAAAATAGTAAAAGTAAATATGGAAACGTTTGCCACATATATATTACATACACAAGAATTGTCCGATATGAAATCATTTAATACTTCTAACAGAATTTTGGATGAATCTATGAATTTGGGTGATATTTTGAATACTTTTGTGGATATGATGATAACCTAAACTACTGAGTTTCAAGAACGTGATTCAGGTGTGTATATATTCATTAAAGTAAGAACAGAATAATTTACAATTATTTATTATTTTTAGGACGGGCCCTCGTACGAATTGCATTTGTCGAAGTTAATGTGAACAAATATAATCCACTGGGTGGTTCGTCGTACATTAAATTACCAAAGTTCATTGAAAATAAGAAGGCGGTGGTAAATGTCAAAATCAAGATCAGTGTTGTTTTGCTTGGGCTGTAACTTCAGCATTGTACCCTGCAAATGGTCATACATCTGAGACATCTTCATATCCACACTTTTCAAGAGTTTTAAATGTAACAGGTATGAATTTTCCAGTAAAATTGCGAGATATTTCAAAATTTGAGGAAATGAACAATATTTCAATTAATGTGTACGGGTTGGAAGAGAAATTTGAAAATTGTAGCATTCAAAATGCTATTGTTTAAATTTACGGTTTAATTTTTTTATAAGGTTATATTTTTGTTTGTTTTAAAGAATTAATCAATCACATTTATTAAATGTTAAATACAACCCACAAACACCTTAAGTGTATTGTTGGTTGCCGTTAAATTTTTAACGAAATGGGAACTTTTTAATGGAAGAAAACAGTTTTTTTTTTTTTAATTTTTTGATTATCACTAAATACTGCCAATATTTAATTAACATAAACAACATGCAAGAAAAACATTATATCACCTACTTTGCAAACTGGTATAATAATATATTTAAATAATATCGACTCCTAATCACGATTTGGTCATCTTGAGATCCAAACAGTAAACAGTGATTTTCCTAAATGAGTAGTTATTTGAGCTGTCCACCACGTTCTAAAAGTTTTCTCAACACTTTCCTCCATCTATTTTGAAACATTCCTACTTGCAACACTAAGTTCTGTGGAATTCATTGAGAAAATATCCTGAAAATAAATAAAGGTTATAAAGGACACTTCTTGTTTTAGGACTTGTATTATTAAGTAGTACGTTAATTACTTACCTGTAAATGTTGGTACGAAAAGTATTTCTTGGCGAATATTTATTTTTAATTATTATTAAGGATCTTCTCTTTACATGGTTGTATAGCTTTCGAGTGACATTAGTATAGGTTTTATAAAAATCCATTGGTACCAACGAAACTACACTGAGAGTACTAAATAATGTCCTCTCAGGAAGGACTTTTTTTGATATACCTTCCGGGTAGACATGTTGATGGCAGATGACGAGTGATTAGCTGTGGGTTCAGGTGTGAGACATTTTTCATTTATTTGGCTATAACCATAGAGATTCAAAGCTACACTTTCCTTGTTCGAGTTCTTTGTGTCTCGATTTGCTGCAATTCTGGAAGTTGGATGGTATCAAATTTTTTTAAAATCCAGAAAGTGTTACCAAAGTTTTTTTACGTAAGTAATTCATTTACTAAATGATTATTTATAATGAACGTTTTTTTATTGTAGTCACACAACTGAGTACCTAAGATTTGATCTCATACGTGGGTGTTTTTTTTGTTCCCGATCAATTGTTTCTTTTGTAACAACCCTTCAGAAGAAGGTGAGTTTAATGTTTTTTTTTTGGAGGCTAAATTCAGATGATAATTTCTGTTTTAATTTTAGGGTGCTAGGTTACAATTCTAGGTTACCGTTCTAGATTACTGTTCTAGGTAACAGTGCTCAGTTTTTGGCGAATAAGCTGATCTTTTAGAGAGTAGGATTTCACCCTTCCATAAGAGGATTTGTTTTTTTATGAAATGGTATACACTGGGTGAACAAAAGATAGGACTGACTACCTTGACTGCCATTGCTAACCCGCATTTAGAAACTCTATCAAGAGAGAGAGAGGGAGAATCCTCGAAAGTGAAGGGCCAGATCTTTAATTATTATTATTAATTTTTTTTTTATTTACTTGGACATTTTAATTGCTCTGCCATAGTGCATGTTACGTATAATATTATATAGGATTAATAATACCAACTGCTTATGTGAGCTGATGAGCAGACACATAGTACTATGGGGGATGCCTAAAGCATATTTAGTTAACACGTTCCCGCTGGGGCCATAATATATCATTTAGCCCACCTGACGCATATTGTCACCGTTGGTATTGTCTAACTGCCGATAGTGCTTTTTTCATGATTTTGACTCTTTAGGTGATAAATAACATACTATTTCGATTATGCATTTGTTTTTGATAGAAATTTGACAGCGACCCACTGGTGATTCGCTCCGCCCCTTAACCATAAATATTGTCGATGGACGGGGCGATGCGCCGGTGGGTCGCTATTTATGTTGCATGCGGATGTAACGCATGATACAATAAGTTGTATCATGTGTATAACGTACTTCAGTCTAATAAATAGTTTTGTTCTGTTCACATGTCTGACTTTAGAAAAGGCGGGGAAATATTTACGGCTATTGTTTCGGTGCTATTACGTATTTGTGTAAATAATTTAGTACCATGAATACATCCTGTTTTTACGGAAAGCGGCCAAAGAGCAGTAGTGAAAAAAGGCAGTGGCAATGGTAGTGATGATCCAGATAATTCTCAACCAGGACAATCTGGAATTAAAAAAACAGGAAGGGATTTACAAAAAAAGGAAAAGCCACAATATTTTTATAGTTCAGATGATGAATCTCCGGTTGATGACTAAGATTCCGATCCTGATTACATTGATGAGGATGATAACGTCCAAATTCTGCAGGGTTCATTGGCATCTGATGATTCTGAGTGCAATGAAATGAGTGATGAAAATAATGAAGAAAATTTGCAAGACAACCCTAGTGGAACTGTATCCCATAATTATTTTCTTAGAATTTGTTTGGCTAAATACAAAGTAGATCCAGCTCAATATTATACAGCCCCAGGTCTATCGTGGGATGCCATGTTAAAACTAACCGGAGTACAGTTAGAACTGTTAACAGACATAGATATGATCAACTTTTTTAAGCGAGGCATACGCGGAGGACTTAGACAATGTTCAGAAAGGAAGCACATTGCAAATAATAAATTTTTACCCAATTATGACCCCAACGAACCTTCATCATTCATTACATATCTCGACGCGACAAACTTATATGGTCATAGTATGTCGCAACTATTGCCAACAAGTGGATTTGAGTGGCTATCCGAAGGGAAAATAATGCAATTAGATATGAATATTTCAAATAAAAGCCCCAAAAGGTATGTTCTTGAAGTAGATATACATTATCCAGAAGATTTGCACGACCTGCATTCAGACCTCCAATTTCTAGTAGAAAGTATTGTTCCACCCGAATCAAAATCAAAATTAACAAAATTAATACCAAATTTAAATGATAAGAAACGATATGTTGTACACTATATAAATCTGAAACAAGCTATTAATAACGGTTTAATGGTTATAAAAACACATAGAGTTCTTAAATTCAACCAATCAGTTTGGCTAAAGAAATATATTGACTTGAATACGGATATGAGAAATAAAGCGACAAATAAATTTGAAAAAGACCAATATAAATTAATGAACAATGCTGTTTTTGGAAAGACAATGGAGAATATCGACAATAGAACCGATATAAAGCTGGTTACTCACTGGGAGAATATTTGACGTAGTAAAGGCGCGGATAATTTAATAACGCGCCCTAATTTTAAAACATGTTCAATATTTACCTAAGATTTTGTGGCTATTCATATGGGTAAACTAAAGGTTGTATATAACAAACCAATTTACGTTGGTTTTTGTATCTTGGAATTGTCTAAAACGGTGCTGTATAGCTTTTACTGATGTAATTAAAAAAAAATTGGTGAAAATGCCTCCTTGTTATACACGGACACAGATTCTTTGATTATTAAAACTATTACAGATAACTTTTACGATTTTATAATAGAGAACCATGAAAGATTCGACACAAGTAATTACAAAGATGTAAATAATTTTAATGTTCCCAAAGGCCCCCTATTTTGGGCAATTTTAAAGATGAGTTTCCGGAGGACCCAATAATTAGTTTCTATGGTACAGGGGCAAAAGCTTATTGCGTACAATCTGTTGGTAATGAACTAAAAAAAGCCAAAGGTGTGAAGAGATCAGTTATTCAAAAACAGCTGTCAACAGATGACTATAGAAAGATCGTTGAACAGGGAGATCTAATATTTAGAAAAATGAACACGTTTCGAAGCTGCCTGCATGATATTTGTACCGTACTAATCAACAAAGTGGCATTGTCTCAACATGATAATAAGCGCTTTGATATTCCCAATACAAGTAAAACTTTGCCCTGGGGGCACTCTGATATATTATTTTTCAAGAGTGAGCCAGAACAAAATATACAGTGGCTGATGGCCGCCATAAATGATGTTGGCGTTGTAAAAAAAATGAGAAATTGGATGCTTTACTTGCGGCAATAGATGAGTTAAGTCAATAATTCAAAATTGTTATTTAACATAAAAGTCAAGAGCTTGAAACATTTGAAGGGTACAGGCTAATAACAATGAATGTCACATAATTATCAAAACTGACATATCACCGCCATCTGTTAGGTAGAGGACAGTACTATCAACTGTTTGGCATAGTCAGAGCAAAAACGCTGAGCGTAACGAAATATTATGGCATTTAGTTTAGGCATACAGAGTAATAATGATGAATATCCATGCAAAACAGGGCATGAACGATGAGAGAGTCTTGAGATGAGTGATTTCTGCATAAGTTCACTGTTCAGTGTCGTAGTAGAAGATTGCGACCAATCAAAGTTTAGGAACTGGTCGGAGTTTTTTAAAAGGCCATTTAAAAAGAAATGTCCTTTTAAAACGAGGCCCATAAGAGAATTTCGAGTCGACCAAAATCAACCTCAACTTATGTTTTATAGAAACACCTACAATGGTGCATGGAACTCTGCCGTGGTAACCCTTCCGTGCAAGAAACAAAAGAAAGCAATAAATCTTTCTATTGGTGAACTTGAGTTTCCAGATAAACTGTATCATAGCCGACTACCGCTGTCAGCAGGAACTGAAAAGGTTTTGTGTGGCTCCAGAAGCACAGAAATATTATGAGCAACTTGCATGCATTTAAGAAAATAATAGTCGCGACAATGAATATTCAGATGTTTGCGAATAATAGATCAGTGATTAAGGACATTCATCGTTTTTTGCCAGTTCTCTTTGCCACTTATTAGTATTTTGAAGTTTCTTTTTCGTAAATATGTTGGAATAAGACAATTATTTTTGTAAACTATTTGTAGTATAATATAAAGTCTATAAATAAAAGCATTTGAAAAAGTTGTTTGTAGTTTATGACCAAAAACGTTTTGAAGATAAAACTGTAAATATCTCAGTATATAGTTTTAGTGACATTCATCGTTATTAGCATGCACCCTTCATTTATGATGCTGGAAAATTTACACCCATATTTTTAACATACGCATAATGTAACAATATAAGTAAAAGTAATTGTGGTATTTACATGTATTGTTTAATAGAATAAAATATATTTGAAATAGAAAGTATTGTGTTTTAGTGGTGTGGGATATCCAAAAATTACAATTACAACTGAATAACATTTTCAACCTATGAGACAAGCTCACGCCATGGCAGTGAACAATTATTTCATGTAGTTTTATGAGAAGGATTCTATCATGTAAGCGTAGTTGTTGGAGAGTTTAATATGTCATTGCTGTCGATAAAATCTTTGACGTCACTTCTTAGAGTAGGCCAGATGTCGCTGTAGTTGCTTAAAAGGACATTCATGTCATGTCATTGCAGTAAACAATTATTTCATGTAGCCTTATAAGAAGGACTCTACTATCTAAGAGTAGTTGTGTCGTTGAAGGGGTTTAAGATGGCGCCTCTATCGATGACGCCACTTGGTAGCGTGGGCAAGGTGTCGCTGTAGTCGCCGAAAGTTTTGCGTCACTATGTATCGTGGGTTAGTTTAAGCCAATGAGAACCAGGAGTGGGGGAGTAAGTAGGGTTAAAGCTTGGCTTTTTTCGTGACGTATATCATTTCAGCCAATGAGAGCCAAGATTGGTTACCCTTTCTCTAATTGTAGTGGGAGTTGGAGGGGTGAGAGTTATCGTTAGTCAGTGTTTGAGAAGATACTAACATTCTTTCCGTCTCGAACTTTTGTGTTGTGTGCAAGTGTGCAAGCAGTGGTTTTATCTGTGCAATTCTGTGTAAATTTCAAAATGGTAAGAGATAATAAAAAAGTGTGTGGTGGTAGACGCCAAAGTTTGGCTGGTACTCCAGCAGTTATACAACTAAATTATTTACCAATATTAGCAGCATTTTCTTGTGCACGCCCTGACCCTTTGGCAGAGGCGTCACATAATATTATAAATGATGCACCAAAAGGCGAAGAACAGATACCACGCTCTGGGATTAAAATCCTAGAAAACATCTGTTTAAATGCCGGTGCATCAAATTCTGCAGAAACAATGCCATCCTCTGGGATAAATATCCTAGAGGATATATGTTTAAATATGGATATGGAAAATGCTGCAACTGCTGGAGGCACTTCACAGATACGCGAAGGCACACCACGAAAAGAACATGGCGTCTACCTACACAT
Organism: Rhamnusium bicolor; assembly: GCA_029963845.1. NCBI lineage: Eukaryota > Metazoa > Arthropoda > Insecta > Coleoptera > Cerambycidae > Rhamnusium > Rhamnusium bicolor. Next base: position 152,332 of record JANEYF010002429.1, on the reverse strand, counting down.
GCCGCTTTTAGACAATCCTGATGTGGTAGAGTTTCCAGTTCTTCATATCGAAGACCGTGATCTTGGAAATAATTCCGATGTCGCGGCCGTCGTTGAAGCGGTGGAGGCTATTGCTAAAAACCTTGAGGTAGAGGCTGAAGGTTTGTTGACTAATAAAAAAAAAGATGGCAACAAATCAGCAGCTTCTAAGTCAGGGCATCCGGATTCGCGACCTCTTCATACTCGTAAACGCTCACATCTCTCTCTTATCTCATTGGTGACGTCTAGTGATGACTCCGACGACGATTTTGATAGAGCCGAAAAATAATATAAAAAAGAACGTACCAATTGGCACAAAAATTATATCAATGTCGTCGTTGGCGGCGTCTAAGTCACAGTCGAAATCAAGCCGTCCTTCTAAGAATTGGAAACCTGAGAATTGTAATCGGGCTTCACCCGCATCTAAAAAACCAAAGGTGGATAATTCTCAGAAGGGCGGCAATGTAAAACAGATTATTATACCTGCAGCTTTGAGCCCGGCTCAAATACAACATTAAAAAAAGAGAAACAACCAGCGTCAGGTAAAAAGCCGCAGGTAAAATCATCTGCTAGATCTTCGACTGTGGGTTCTGGCAACAATGCATTATTAGAAGCCGATCCTTCTATTAGTGCGGTGTTGCCGCCAACACCAACTGAAGCAGAGAAGATTTTATGTCAGAATCTCAATCCTGAGAATACGGATTCTGACACAGAGTCGGCGGTGTTCTCACAAGTTGACAGTAGAAATGTCTATAATAACTTCCTTGTTTACTTTGGTCAACTTAGGAGAGCACATGAGGAGAATTTGCGGATTGTCCAAAACGACGAGGATGTGGAACGCCAGGCTAACGAAATGTTACGTCAGGCCGATGAATTGACGCGACAGGCAAACGAGTTGTTAGCCGGGGTTGCACGTCATCGTATGGAGTTGGACAAGTCCACAAGAGCGTTGGCGACTGTGAAGAGTGATTTAAAATTTGATTAGGCACTTGCACACGGGACGGAGAGTTATTTATAAGTTAGTATATGTAAATTGTCAGGCTAGTTATATCTGTTAGTTATGTATGTTAATTATATTTTATTTAGGTTAAGAAATTTAAAAAAACAAAAAAAAAAACAATAAAAGGAAAAGCACAAAAAACATAAAAACAAAAAAAAATGCATTGTGCATAAAACATATTTTAGATGTAATAAATTATGTAATAAATTATTATGTTGTAAGTTTAGATGTATGACAATAAATAAAAACTATAGTTACATTATGTAATAAAATTTGCACTAAAATTTAATGTTATGAGTAGATAAAAAACAATGACTTTACAATTTTTTTATCTACTTATAACATTAAATTTTAGTGACAACTGTATTACATACTGTAACTACAGTATGTAATAAAATATATTTAGTCATTAAATTAGATTTACCCCTCTTCCCAACCCCCCTCCCCCCGCGCGTCTGCCCAACGTGCGTGCGTCCATCTGTTTACCTAGGTTAGGTTAGTATGTACCACAACATAAAATAAATATGAATTAAAATTTTTACGACTTCTTTTCTACACCAAAAACAAAATAAATATGGAAAAAAAATTCCGAGATTTTTTTCAATTTTAAGTGCAAATACAAAATATAAAATATTCAAGGGTCAAAGGTCAAAGGTCAAAATGCAAAAAACCAGGAATGGCGCCACCCAACTCCATGTCATTTCTGGGGACAGCCAAAATTCGAACCTGGTACCTTTCGGTCCCAAACCCGACGCTCAATCACTGAGCTATCCGACTGTCCACAAGATCTATACTTCAGGTAAAACGTATCTCGAGCAGGTCGAAAAGGTCAATTATACTCCGATAACCTTTGTGCAGGTAGGTTGGTACCGGGTGAAGCGAGCACCGGACACTTTATTTCTACCACATCTTTTGTCTACAATATATTCATTCAGATTTTCTTTTAAATAGATATTACAAAACTTGAATTAATGAATAAATATAAATATATATTTTTTATGTACCGTAATCGGGGGTTACTTGCACACCCCGGGGTAGCTTGTTCACCTATGACATCGATTTATTATTTTATTTATATTTTTTTAGATTTTTTGTTTTTTTTGCGGTTTTTGGTTTATGTCTTTTGTTTCAGATAAGTTTTAAGTAGCCATGGGGTTAGGAACTACGAAAGAGTGCGTGGTTCCAGAACCTACCGGGACTTCACTGAAGAAAATCTTGAAAATGCTTTGGAGGCCGTTAGGGCTGGAATGTCAAAGAAAATGGCGCGCCATGGCGGCGCAAACTTATGGAATCTCACCGACAACAATTGCTCGGAAGCTTCTTGGAAGAAACATGCAGCCAGTAGGTCATCCAAAGGTTTTGTCCAGTCAAGAGGAAGCCAGCATTGCAGAGACACTTGGTGTTGTCGCCAATTGGGGTTTCCCCCTAACCAGACTGGATATGAGAACTGTAATTGCAAAATACCTCGAAAAACAGGGAGAAAGAGTTGCAGTCTTCAAAAACAATATTCGCGGTGATTTCCTCAATTCATTTATTCAGAGAAACAACCTTTCTATTCGTCTTGGGTCAAACATAAAAAGATCTAGAGCTTCTGTCGATCGTGAAGATATTTTGAATTTTTTCAACAATATCAATAATGCTTTGAATGATGTGGAAAACTTCAACATATACAGGGTGAGTCTTAAGTGTGTAGTTATATTTAAACCACCGATTCTTGACATCTGTAAAAACCCTCTGACACATTTTTTTTAATTCCCACGTGTAACTGAGTTATCGACTTTCAAAAAAATATGATTAAACTGTTTTGGAACTGCTGGTTACTGGAAACATTCTATATCTTAGCAAAAATGATGTAATGGACTGAAGCAACGTTGCCGCATATCTTGTGCAATTCTCTCACCCAGGAGCGATTTTACAATCGTAAGTTAACGTTGAGGGTTACCTAGCATTATATTTTCATAAAAATCGATGAGATTCTAATACAAACCACTTCAACTAAAAGTTACTTTAGCATAAAATATTTGTTGCTATAACCACTTCCAAAACAAATGTAAAATTGAAAAAAATTCGATTTCTAAAAGTGTGAGTTTAACTAACCCACGCACAGTGGAGTGCCTGATCTAGCTGGCCAAAACTCAATTTCAAAAAAGTCATTATCAATAAAAATTAGGTTCCGCCTCTTAAAGTTGAATAGTGGGGGGCATGAAACTACTACTCTATGTTACATAAATGCAGCAATACTATCATAATACTTGTTTGAACTCGACGTTCGCTTGGAGTGCACATTTCTGCTGTCTGTGTAATTGAAAAGTGCGTGCAGTTAAAAGTTATTTAATACATACAAAAAAAGTTATGTATTCTTGGAACCATGGAACATCTTAAAGGAGGTAAGTAAGAATATATTTATACTATCTTTCTGGCATATAAGTTCTGTTTTCCATATTTATTGTGACATTAGAGTAATTGAATTTATCGGATATTTTTTAAAGCATTCTTTGAAATTCAAAATTGTTTTTGTTATGTTTCCCGAGGAGTCCAGCGACTTTTGTTTTCATAAATGAATATTGAAATGCTTAATCTTTCAATACCTGCTGAAAACGTTTCCGGATTCTTCCGATTTGTTATGTATTAGACCCTAAACTGTGCTCATGCTATACGCGTATTTTTTAAAACGTTTTTATAACTTGACCTCTATAATAAGCAAATCTTGCATGCAAGTATAAGTCCGGTATCAATGCAATATAGTCTATCTAATATCATTTAAAATCCAATTTGCCGGACGGCTCAAAATGGCGGATTACCTTTTTCTTCCCTTTCTACAGACATTTAAAAAATATATTTTACTCTTTCTACCAAATTTATAAAAGCGTTTTACTTAAAAAAAAATATATTTATTTTCTTTATGTTCAATTACCGTATTTTATTAATAGGAATGTTTATATTTTTTCAGAGCCATCAGAACGTAAAACATTCACTAAACGCGAAATATTCAACATGATGCAACAGCAAAATCAAATGAATATTAATGAAAAATTAGATTTTGTTGAGGATTATTTCATTAATACAGACAATTTTACCGAAGACGACAAAAAGGATATTAAGAAGAAATTTTCACGACTAAAGTCAGAATTTAAACGTAGATGGTCAGAAGCAAGTTACAAAGAAGATATTTTCATGGGGAAGACTCATGCTTGGCTAAATACTATAGCATTCGACTTACCTAAACCATCACGGATTGTAGGGCGTCCATCAAAGACATTTCATGACTCCAGCGAAAGTAGTAAAAGACGCAAAACAGAAACACTGCGTAAGAGTAACGAATCACAAGAATTATTATGCGCTGCTCAGGTGGAACTTCAAGTGGAAGGAAAAAGAGATGCTTCCAAAATACTAAGACCTGAACTCTAGCCCACAACGAGCAACCAAGTACAAAAAATGCTTTTTCAAAATCAATGGAAGATAAAACTACTCTACATCAGTTGTCGCCTCTGAAAGCTTTAGCAATGTTTGTTGAGGCTGGGCTTTCTAAGTCAGTATGAAACAATAAGGAGTTTCCTTCCATATCTTCCGTGCTACACAGTTTTGCAGAAAACGAAGTTGGAGTCATATCCAGATACAATTCACGTAACTGAGAATTGTGCTGAAGCAAATCTACAAAATTTACTCGATCATACTGCAAATAGACTACTTACTTATTTAGAGGAGGTCATACGATGTTTACCAGAAGAAGAATGTGATAAACTTATGTTAATGTACAAGTGGGGTCGTGATGGTTCGCAGCAGTCCCAATTCAAAGAAAAGTTTGAAAACGATGAAAATTCAGACTGCAATATTTTTCAAAGTTCAATTGTGCCATTACAACTACTGATAAATTTGGAATCAGGGGAAGAGAAAGTCATTTGGCAAAATCCAACCCCTTCTTCACCACGATATTGTAGACCAATAAGAATACGTTTCATCAAAGAGACGACAGACGTTACCAATGAAGAAATCAAATATATCGAAGATGCCGCAGCAAAATTGAAGCACACGAAGGTAGAATTGGCAGATAAAGTATATTATATTCAACACAATATGGCTCTTACAATGATTGACGGCAAAGTGTGTAATGCTGCAACTTCGACCAAATCAACAATATATATTTGCGGCTTAACATCAAAAGATTTCAATGACCTAAGCAAGAAAAAAGACATACTTGAAGATTCATTGAGGTTTGGATTATCAATCTTGCACACAAGAATAAGATTCTTCGAAAGTCTACTCCGTATAGCCTACAAATTGCCTCTAAAAAAGTAGCAGCTGAGAAATGAGGATGACAAAAGAGTTGCAAACGAAACGAAGAAAAAAATACAACTAGAATTCCGACGTTCCTAAGGCTGGGTTTGGAAACACTAACGATGGCAATACCAGCAGGAGGTTTTTCATGGATCCAGAGCTGGCAGCAGAAATAATTGGCTTAGACTTTCAATTAATTTATCGCCTGAAAGTAATCTTGGAGACTATATCAAGCGGCCACAACATTCACATACAAAAGTTTGCAACATACACCATGGATACAGCAATATCATATATTGAAAAATATGATTGGCATCCAATGACACCTACACTGCATAAGGTTTTAATCCATGGACCCATTATTGTGAAGCATGCTATGTTGCCAATAGATCTACTGTCGGAAGAGGCCGCAGAGGCTAGAAACAAACACTTTCGGCTTTATCGACAGAACTTTTCGAGAAAGTTTTCCAGGATTGCTTGCAACCAAGATGATTTTAATAGGTTACTCCTCACTTCAGATCCTCTCCTTACTGGAATGAGACAGATTCCAAGAAAAAGATCGAAGCCCTTTTTAAAGGAAACTTTGGATATGTTGCTTGAATTAGACATACCACCAAGTTCAAGATGTCTAATTGCTCCTCCAAGATCAGACGAAGAAGAAGAAGTACATTCAGATGAAGAAGGCATGCTCTCGGACAAAAACATAATTTCGGACGAAGAAAATACCCTCTCAGATGAAGAAGACATTTCATTACATTAATAATTATATGTATCATTATCAAGTCATTATTTTTTTAAGCAAATTGATATATAGTTATAAGGTATTTCAGAAAAAAATTAATATTTCCATCGAATTTAGCTCATAATGACTTAAAAAAATCCACAAAAGAAATTATCTGCCCAATATGACCTCATTTGAAAACTCAAATAATTTTGACCAGCTACTTTGGCCAAATACTCCACTGTGTCACGCCACGATTGAAAAACCGAGCCCTAGCATTAGGTTCATTCCCGAATTTATAATAACATTGGATAAAATAATTAGCTACTTAAACGATTAATTGCTCCACTTAAATAATTTTTAAACATTTTGAAATACCTTTCAATGTGAGAAATGTACAATTTTGACTTTTTCTTGCACCAATCAACATTTCTTTTTAAGCGTTTCATATTGAATATACAACTAAAACTAAATTTTCCGATGAACAGTAAACTTTTTAGGGAATCTCGAGAGGAATTTAATGTTCCCATCTCATTTTTTCAAAGTTTATAAATGGATTATTATTTTTAAGAAGTAGGTACTTACCCTCTGCTATTACAATAATTTGAAATGTGTAGGTGTTCAAAGAATAAATCAGCTCTCTACTACTTTAATTGGCCTCTAATAGTAAAACACTGAAGGTGCAACACAATATCAGGTGATGGAAAATAATTTGCAGTATTTTCGCACACTTCTTTCACTTTTTACACTGGTTATACCCAACAGTTTGCATTTTATTCCTCCATAATACTCTGGATGGTTAGGAGGATAGTATACGTCATTTTTTATAAAAAAAGATCAATTTTTTCTTGAGAAAACAGCACTTTATTCGGGATAGGCCATTACATGATAAAAGATCAACCACGCCATAATGTGAACTGCGATATTAGCGTCGCACATGTAACCTATGACCTTCATACATCTAACAACGTCCCTAATCAGTGTTGCCAGACATCCATTTTCATGCACTTTTTTTAAGTAATAAAACTATTATTTAAAAATTTCTACCATTTTACACTAATATTAGCTAAAGTTGATAAAAAAGTTAAATTTAGATCGTCAGCCCCGACCTCGGTCAGTTCTTCCATTAAAAAAGAGTAAACTGAATTAAATTTTATACCGTGTACGTAGATCTTTATAAATCGGAACCTCGCGTAAATAGCGCTAGTTATGCAAGCCCAAATAAATAATAGTCTTTTGCTGCTTTCTGTTGTTTCAGTTGCGATGGTAAGACCCGTTTTTTTCAATGCTGAGTTACCTGAATTAACGGTCAGTTAGGTCAATAGAAATTTTTTTGAAAAGCATCATGATTTATTTATAATGAAATTTATAACCTATGTGAAAATCTCACACATCTGGCAACATTACACCCCATGTAAAAATCAGTGTCATTTAGTTCGCGTACCTGTCTGCATTAGCATTTACAAAAATGTGTTTAATAACGGTATTATAGTTTTTTGGGATTAAATTTGTGATTCGAAGTTTTGAATTACTATGTTACCGAAATTTATTATTTATAATTTGTTCTTTTGGTGGTTCATTTTGTGAAAATTAGTGATTAACCATAGCGACCAATTTTATTATTTTAATACCAGATATGTTAAAGGCATAATTTCAAGTAGATGAAAATGCTAGACAAGCAAAACGGCTATGGAATGCTATCCAAACTTCAAGCCCATATGATATATTCACGTAGTAACTGTTGTATTATGTACGTAAACAAATCTGCTTTTTCGTTCTTTTAAAGTATTGCGTCTTTTTAAAATGACTATTTTCAACTTTGATTCAATTTTAGAAATGAACCATATTAAACAAACTATAAATTAGAGACAATAATAATAATTTAAAATACGCAAAAAAAGTTTTGCATATTTTTAATATTTGGTGCTTACGGGACGAGTTCTGTTTATTTGTAAAAAAAGTGTCAGGCTTACCTAATTTTACAAGGAAAAATAGATAAATATATACTTTTTAACACCTTTTATTTTAAGAGCAAGCTACAAGTGACATGTGTCGCTTTCCACCACAAAGGACTAATCAATCGCGCCTTGGCCGCCTTGAAGTTTATTTCTTATTTTCGGTCAGTGTGTACAGATATCATGCTTTCTTAAAATGAGCTCAATGTTTTATAAAATATTACATTTATTTTGGTGCGGCGTCTACACTGATATTAAATAAGTCTAACAAAATGCCCGTGACAAAAGGGTAATAATTTTTTTAATTCAAAATTTGCAATTCATGCAAGCTATGCAATTATAGGATAATTGTGATGACGAACTCTGGCAGTAGCAACACTGCCTTCAGTTACGTCATTTCTGTGAACGGCGTTTACAAAGTTATCCAGTGACTATCAAAATGTCAGTGGCTGGAGGACGAAAAAAATTATCAGAAATTAAAAAATTTTTTTTGTTCAAAAAAAATTTTTTGACAGTGCCAATCAATTGTGCACGACGACATATATTGAGGGTTAAAATATAACTACGCATTTAAAACTCACCCTGTATAACTACGATGAAACTAATGTCACCAACGATCCAGGAGCAAAAAAGGTCGTTGTTCCTCGAAACACCAAGAGTTGAAAGGGTCCAAAACCACTCGCGCACCTCTATTAGTATCATAGTGTGTGGAACTGCAAATGGTGATTTGCTTCCCCCTATGGTTGTTTATAAATCGTCGAATTTGTATGAAAATTGGACACAGGGTGGCCCCCTTGGAACGAAATATGCCAGCAGCCCAAGCGGATGGTTCGATATGAATTTGTTTGAGGTGTGGTTTTTCAAACTCCTCCTGCCTCATATCAAAGAAACCCGAAAACCAGGTGCTACAACCATTGTTGTGGGCAATAATCTTGCCAGCCATTTTTCACCTGCAGTCATTCAATCTTGCAAAGAGAATGACATCTACATAACTCCCTTCCCCGCTAATGCCACTCATTTAATGCAGCCACTTGATGTGGCAGTATTCGGTCCCATGAAAAGATGTTGGAGATAGATTCTCGACACTTGGAAGAAAGAAAGTCGATATCCTGGAAACCTTCCGAGAGCAGTTTCTCGTTTTGCTTTCTAAATTATGGAATGGCATCTCAGGAACTGTAAGCCAAAATTTGATATCTGGATTTAGGGCAACCTGGTGCAAATTTAGCTGTACAAACCGTAAAGCAACTGTGTCCACGGATCTTGATGTAAACAACGATGACACTACTCCAGAACTGCAAGATGCTCCTGAATGTTCTGGTGTAATGGGTCCAAAGAAAAAGAAAATTAAGAAACAGATTTCAGTACGACCTAGTGAAAAAAGTTAGAGACAAAAAGAGAGTGAGTCAAATGCAAAATGTGGTATTTGCCTTTGCAACTGGAAAGACTATAAGCACAAACTCGAGTGGATAAAATGTGTTCAATGCCAGAAGTGGATATGCGGCTTTTGTAACAATGCAAGTGAAGACCCTTATATCACCTGCGAACGCTGTGCAGATTCAGAAGACGAATACAATGAAAATATTGACGATTCTGATGCCGACAAAAACTATGTCCCTAGTGATTAGCAAGATGCCATAATTATTATATTGGAGAAGAACCTATTTTTTATATGTTAGAGAATTGTTTTTATTTTCATTCTAAGATTGTTTTGTGAGTGTTATAAGTTTCTTTTTTGTTTATAATTCGTTTTAGAATGATTTTGTTAATTTTATAGAATAAAAGAGATTTCTCAAGAAGTATTTTTCTCTCAAATAAAAAAAATTGACTCAAAGACTGCATAGGACCCAGCTATTTTGTTTTTTATATTTAATTCCGGGGTAACATGTTCATAAAACGCGTTTAAATAGCCAGTATCATACACTTTTATATAGGTGACCAAGTAGTCCCAACCCCGGGGCTACTTGGTCACTCCATACATTTTTTTTTTTTTCCAAAATTTGTTCACAATTTAAAATTTCTGCATACGTTAGGCGTTGTATTTTGGTATTGTCGATACAGCCAAATTTTTTCTACATTCAAATATTAATTCGTGTGAAAGTTATTTCAAAATAAGTGGTTAAAAGGTGTCCAAGTAGCCCCCGATTACGGTACTTTACACAAAGAATACCACTTTATTTGTTCACACATTTATTTACTATAGTTATTTATTTTAGTTGTAATGTAGATAATTTTTGTATGTATCTTTCTATATGCATTTTATTTTAATAAGCGGATACATGAATTTATTTACATTGTTACTTATTTTAGTTATAAAATATTTTTACTTACATTTAATACTCAATAGACATTTTATTTTAACATTGTTATTTACTGTATATAATTTCTTTCTATGTGTTCATTTATTATTTATTTTACAAAGAATATAACTTAATTTGTTCGCATATTTTAATTACTATTGTTATTTATTTTAATTGTAATGTACATAATTTTTATATGTATCTTTCTATATGCATTTTATTTTAATACACTAGTACATGAATTTATTTACATTGATTACTTATTTTAATTATGAAATATTTTTACTTACACCTAATACTCGGTTAGCGTTTTATATTAATATTGTTATTTACCTCATATAATTTCATTTTATCTGTTCAATTATTATTTATTTTACAAAAAGAATATAACTTTATTTGTTCGCATATTTTAATTACTATAGTTGTTTATTTTAATTGTAATGTATATAATTTTTGTATGTATCTTTCTAGATGCATTTTATTTTAATATGTGAGTACATGAATTTATTTACATTGATTACTTATTTTAATTATAAAATGTTTAAATAGATTTATTTGAATGCGTTGTTATTATTACATAAAAATTTAATTTATTTTATGTGCTTTGTTTACAGTATTTATTTTATACAAAGAATATAACTTTATTTGATCACAATTTATATTCTATAGATATCTATTTTAGTTATAATTACAAAATTTTGCATGTATCTCTCTGTGCATTTTTATTTTAATAAATAGGTACGTACTTACAGGAATTTACCTATATTACTTATTTATTTTTAATTATAAAATGTTTTATATGTATTTTATACAAAGAATATGATTATTTGTTCACACATTTTTATTTTTCTATAGATATTCATTAAGTTATAGGGGTATGATTTTGTAAGTACTTTTATTTATTTATTTATGTGCTTATAATACTATTTACAAATTAGAACATAACTATATTTATATGTACTTATAATACTATTTACAAACTAAAACTTAACTATATTTATTTATACTTAAATACTATTTAAAAATTAAAACTATAATTATTTCCTATGGTCGCTCCATATCTGTACAAACAAATGAATTAACATTAAAAAAATGAAAAAATCATGTTTCTTACCATCATCCGAGATTGACGAATCCTCCTCCTCTGCCCTTCTCACTTTGTCCTCCAATTCTGCCTCTGCCCTTCTCACGTCGGCCTCTAATTCTTCTAGCCAAGCATTCATTTCTTCTTCTGTAGGTAATGAATAAAAAATTAGTATTTAAAACAATGCTGAACATTTATTCTTACCATCTGTTGATTCGTCACTATCCTCATAATCTCCAATAAATGGATAAGGACGCCCATTGCTGTCTAGGGATTCCACTAAGTAAAGAAAACAAAATTAATAATTAGAAAAGTGTAATGTACATTTATTCTTACCATCAGAGAAGTTGGGACTTTCTGGTCCAGTGGTGGAGTCAGGTTCCATCATGGTACTCTCATCGGTATTATCGATAAGTACCGTATCGATACTCCATGCAGACGGACTATTTGCACGTCTCCTGGGAGACGATAATGGCGACATCGCTGAGTCGGCCTCCACAATTTCAATGTCACACTTTTTTTTTTTTTTCGTTTAATTACAACACAACCGACTTCAACGATGTTACGGAACAGTCTGTGATAGTGATGCACGGGTAGTAATCATTCGTTACTTTTGTAATCGTTACTCGCTAATACCCGAAGTGCCAGAAAAGTATTCGTTACTATTTCACATATGATTACATGTATACTTGTCAAGTTTCGAATTGTTGAATGCGTGCAATACAGTACATCAGTCGATCCGACTGGCCGTTATCGGTGACGCTATATTGCCTTATCGCTCTCATAAAAAACAAAGCTAAAAGGCGGCCGCCGTCTTTGATTTCAAACAGCTTCAAATAATGAATAATATTCTAAAACTATAATAAAAATATAACATATCCCTATGTTATAATTTTATTTAATCGTAGTTTCTTAGTTGAGAATTGTTGATGTATTTTGTTAATAATACATCATACAGATTCAGCAAATTTACTTTTGGGTATAAAAAAGACGGCTTTATTTGCGGCTCCTTTGACATTGCAAAGAAAGACGTCACCCGTACAGAGGTAGGTATATTTATATTTTTCTTATTTACTTAGTATTTTCTTTAGCTCAGTGGGATGTTAAGAAGTTAAGTAAATAAGTGCGTACCTATATAAGTTGTATAAGTACTATTATTTTTTCCGAAACAATTTTATTTCGAACTCCAATAAGTAAGTATATTTTTTAATTCATTGCCATATAGGTACAATTTTGTATTTTATGTTTTTATCAGAAGCATTGTACTCGTTTTATACTCTATGTGAAAATAAAAAAGAGTAAAGCTCATTATATATAAATCTGAATTCTATAAAAATATATAGTCCAGTCATAAGTACACAAGTACAAGTACAACATCACTAATGCTAACTTATTCCTAACTTAATACACAAATGCAAAAGTGAGTTTGCTTGTTTGTTATGCTTTCACGCCATCAGGCCTCCATTACTTAACCAATCTTTATGAAATTTTGCACACGGGTAGCTTCCGCAATGGAGATGAAAATATGTAACTTTTTATCCAATAAGTCAAAAATATTGTTTTGGTAAATTTTTAAAAACTCCCAATTAGCGGTCACCCATCGGATATAAAAGATATATCCACGCAGGCGAAACTGCGGGCCAAAGCTATAATATATAATATAAAATAGAAAGAAATTGCTAATAATAAGCTGATGGACTATATTTTTATAGGATTAGCATTTTTAATGAGATTTTATTATACTCTTCTTCATTTCCAAATAGATAATGTTAACAGATGTTTAAAATTATACACTTTACAGTTTACATTAATCATAGTTAATTGTTTTTTCAGGAGATGGCTGAAGAAAATAAAACACCCCCAACAGAACTTCCGCCTACAAAATGAAGTGCTATTTGGTTACATTTTACGGCTGTGGCCAATACTAAAGCCAAGTGTAACATATGTAGCACTGATTTATCATATAGGGGAGGTTCCACTTCTAATTTACGGAAACATTTAAATTTAAAGCATCCAACTGTCGTTATTGAGGACAGTAAAGGTGCAAACAAAAAAAAGAAATCTATGGGAGATGACACCTCTGGTAATAATAGTGAAATCAAAGAACAACTCGAAGAACCCATTGCCTCATCATCAAAGTCTTCAGTACCACTTAAAAAGAAACAAGCATTACTTACAACTTACATATCAAGACCCGTTTCATTGTCAAAACAAATTAAATTTAATGATTTAATATTAAACATGGTTGTCAAAGATCTGCAACCATTTTCAATTGTAGAAGATCAAGGATTTAATCAACTCATTGCTTATCTAGAACCGAATTATTCAATGACCAGCAAAACTACATTAACAAACACTCTGCTGCCGCAGAAACACGAAACAATAAAGCAGAAAGTTAAGGAAGGCTTGAAGCAATCTGAATATAATATATTAACTATCGATGCCTGGACTTCAAGAACCAATGAAGGATACATTGCTGTGACTAGTCATTATATTACAAAAAATTGGGAAATGAAATCATCACTCTTAGATTGCTTTCCGTATAGCGAGAGACACACTGCAGAAAATCTATGTGAGGAGCTTAAACGAGTAGCCACAGAATGGGATATATATAACAAAGTTTATTCAGTTGTGACCGATAATGCAGCAAATATTGTTGCTGCGATAAGGCAAACCAATTGGGTTCATGTACCTTGTTTTGCACATAGTCTAAATTTAGTTATGAAAGAAGGCCTAACATCACCATATGTGAATGGAATTAGAAAAAAAGTGAAAAAAATAGTGGAACATTTTCATCGAAGTTCCCAGGCAACTGCTAAACTAATGGCTACCCAACAACAACTGAACCCCACACGTCCCGCACTTAAATTAAAAAATAATGTAGAAACTAGGTGGAATTCCACTTTCCATATGATTCAACGAGTAGTCGATTTACAAGAACCTCTTCAGGCAACTATCGGTTTGTTGGGAAATCCCGTTGAGCAGCTTACTGAAAACGAATGGATAATTTTAAAAGAATTATGTCAAGCTCTCAAACCATTCGATGAGGCAACTGAAGAATTGAGCGCGGAAAAGCATGTCTGTATATCGAAGGTCCTTCCAATATTAACCGGTTTGACCTCAGTGGCGGCTAAAACTGTCACAAAATTAACTACACATGAGTCAAAAGGCTTTACCCAAGAATTGCACGATCTTCTAAAGGAGCGTTTTGGAAGCGTGCAGTTAAATAGCACTCTTACAAGAGCTACTTTTCTGGATCCCAGATTTCAAAAACATGCTTTTGCTGGGACAGTGCCGCTGAACATAGTTAAAGACCGTATAAAAGCTGATATAATTATATTTATACAGAGTCGCAATCTCATAACTCAGACTGCTCAGGATCAGCAAATGGAGCAATCTTCTGAAAGGGGCGGTGATGGTAAGGAAAGTGACACTGCAAATAAGGAAGCGGAAAACTCTGTATGGCAAGAATTTGACAACGCCGTAAAATCGTCAGTGGTGGACACTAGCCCAACCGCCATAGCTCTCTCGGAAATAAAACAGTATATGAACGAAACCATATTAAATCGGAAAGAGGAACCATTGAAATGGTGGAAATCAAGAGAGACATCATATCCAAATTTGTCCGTTTTGGCAAAAAAACTTTTAGGATGCTTATCTTCTTCTCTGCCGTGCGAGAGGGTTTTCACTAAAGCAGGCCAAGTCATATCTGAGACAAGGAATCGGCTAAAGGGATGCAATTCACAGAAAATAACTTTTCCGGTTTTTAATTTATGAATTATAAGTTTTCAGTTATTTTTTTTAAATTAGATTAGTATGTATGTGTATAAATTGTAAATGTGGGAGTGTTATGTGAAAATTAGTTGTCTTGCTATAATCAACATCATGGCTCATGCTTCAATTATTGAAATACTCAGAGAGTTGGTTCTAGAAGATGTAAATAACAGAAGGGTGTTGTTCCATGGAGATTTTGTGGCTCCAGATAACGAGATAATTGAAGATGAGGACATCGCAGCGGCTGATCATAACCTACCTGCTGGCGGATTGGATGATGACATCGAGGAGGGTGGTGATATACAGGCTGAAGGCGACATCGAAGTGGATGCTGAAGGCGACATCGAAGTGGACGAAGGTGTTCAAACCGACGCAACTGACCTCAGTAACGAGGAGGGAAGCAAGATGGCGTTTCAATTAAAATATATGGTGGCTGGAAGCATGGATTTGGTATGTGCCACAGCTGCTTTTGTCATGATATCGTCGGGTAAGAGTGTATATCTGCTAAGTCCACTTTTTGCGGGAATTGCGATAGTGGTATTATTGTTTTGTAAAAAAAACCTTTATAATCTGATCAGATTATCTAACTCCAATGTATTGTAATATTCACAGTAATTTGATGCACGTAATTCTGCTAGATCCATGCGGTGCAAAACGAAAGGCGTAAACTTGCCAAGTCCGCATTGGTCAGCCATTCAATGTGAAAATGTCAAAGTAGCAACAAGTGTGTATAGAAAGAGGTTGGTTAATTGCCGATTTACATTAGTTGTGCATGTTTTACTTGAATAAAGAGTGTTAAATACATTAAAGGTAAGTGTGAGTTATTTAATTTACTAAGATTAAACTGTATTCATGGGTTTAGTTGTCAGTTTAAAGTTGTTACAGTATTTCACGTTCTTCTTCATGGAGTTAGCAGTTTTTCGTATTTACTTTAAATACTATTTTCGTACTTAGTCCATGTTACTACTTAACAATTTTACAATGTCTCTGTAACTTGTTTTCTGTTTAGATTAATCTTAAAATTTTTAATTTTCATAAAAGTAAGATGACTTTGTACATTTAATAAATAATTCATTGGGTTGTAGATGTCTCGTGCAAAAAAAAATACTGGAGCTAGCCACTGCAAATTTTGAGAAAAATGAAAACTCTGTAAACATGGAACAGGAAACTAATTCTGACAATATATTGGCGTGTGAAGATTTGGATTTCTCCGAGAATTTCTCTGTTGTGGAAAATGTTGTTATAGAAATTACTAACGTGCCGAATCTGGTATTAAACAACAACGTGGAAAATTATTGTGGCCCAACCACAGACAGCTTATGTACTATAAATGATACAAGTGTCCATGAGGAAGATGTAACCTCTGTGTCTAGCGTGCAAAATAGTAAGACGGAGTCAGCTTGCCTGTCTCAGTATTTAAAGAATTCACAAATCGAAACAGCTGATCCTATCAGTGACGAAAGTGATGTGGACATGAGGATAGTCGCATACTCAGAACATTCTGATTCTGATATGTCGTTAGATTATCCCAAAAAAAGTAAAATTCGAAGGAAAAAGTTTCAAGTTAATAAAGAAACATGGGTTTCAGAAGAAAATAGAAAGCTTAGGGAACGGGGAGTTCGGTATTTAGGACGAGGAAAAAAAAGAGAATAAATGGATATATGACATTAAAAAACAACCACGTTCAATGAAACAAAGATGTTCATGCAAAGAAACGAAGAATGGTCGCCTCAAATGTAGTTCGATTTCAGACTCAGACAGAAAAAAAATCTTTGATTATTTTTGGAGTTTATCATGGAGAGAGAAAAAAACATTAATCGACAGTATCGTGTCAACAATTCCTATAAACAGACCAAGAAATCGAAAAGAACCGGATGCTTCAAGAAGGTCTCAGTCAATTTTGTATCATTTAAGGTTTAATGATAACAACATACGTGTCTGCCGTGTTATGTTTCTGAACACCTTATCTATAGGTAGAATGTCTGTGCTGGACTGGAAGCGTAAGTCAGGTCCAGGTAAAGAATTTACTAAGAAAACCAAAAAGCAAGATAAAGTGAAACCCTTTGAAAAAGAAAATAAAGAATTGACCAATTTTATAATGTCTCTTCCCACAATGGAGTCCCACTACTGCAGGGCTTCGACAAAAAAGAAGTATCTCCTGCCAGTGGCAATCAAAAAATAGCCTCTACAGATTTTATATGAATGATTGGTGTAAATCAAGAAATATATCACCGCTTTCAATTACAACATTTAATCAGGCATTAGACACACACAACATTGGTTTATTCCACCCAAAGAAAGATCAGTGCGAAAAATGTTCTGAATACAAAGTAGGACACGTATCTGAACATGATTACACTTTACATATAACTAAGAAGGAAGAGGCACGAAAAGAGAAAGAGAAGGACAAAGAAACGGAAAGGCTGGTGTTCACTATGGATTTACAAGCAGTGTTAATGGCTCCAAAATCAAAAATTTCTAGCTTGTACTACAAAACAAAATTGTGTGTGCACAATCTCTGTTTTTACAACCTAGGTAATAAGGACGGTTTTTGCTACATCTGGAATGAGACAGAGGGTGGTGTTAATGCGGAGGAATTCGCCACCATATGCGCTCGCTTCATAACTGATAAAGTTTTACCAGCAATTGACAGGGAAAATGATGAGGAACCGATAAAAATAATTTTGTATAGCGACGGTTGTACTTATCAGAATAGAAACGTTACTGTATCTAATGCTCTATTAAATGTTGCACTGAATGAGAAAATAACAATTGAACAAAAATACCTAGAAGTTGGGCATACACAAATGGAAGCCGACTCGATGCATTCAACGATCGAGAGATCTCTCAAGGACAAAATAATAAATGTGCCTGCAGAATATTATGGAATATGTCGTGAGGCTCGTAGAAATCCAAAGAAATATGATGTTACTTACCTAAATCACACTTTTTTTAAAAACTTCAAACAAGTGGAATTCTTTAAGAGTATTCGTCCTGGGAAAAAAACGGGTGACGCAAAGGTAATAATCAAGTTTGCATTTATTTTTGAAAAGAAAAGAAAAAATGTAGCAGAGATCTATTGCGATTTTATTTAGTTTTCTCTCTTATTTTAGGTTTTAGACATACGCGCTATCAGGTGTAATGCAGAAGGTCAGATCTTTTACAAGCTAAGATTTTCTGAAGATTGGAAAATTTTACCACAAAGAAAATCCTTTGGCGTTAACCCTTGCCCATTGGATGTATTGGACCAGCTTCATCAACAGAGGCTAAAAATCAAACACAGAAAATTTGCCGACTTACAAATTTTGAAAAAGACTTTGGCTGATGATTATCACGCTTATTATGATGGATTGCCCCATGAAACCGAGTAATCCTCAATGATTTATAACTAAAAATTAATAAACATCAAAATTGTACTCCTTTTTTTATTTAAAACGTTTTAAAATACACAATGGAATTCGTTTCAGAAAACCTGCTAAGTCAACAAACTTTTGTCAAAAGTATAAATTTTCAGAGTAGAAAAGCTGCTATCTCCAAAAAACCTAAATAAAAAACACACAATACGTAAAATATACATTTTACATAATTAGGGTCGTAAAATAGATCACAATGCACAATCGGGGTTTTTAAATTTTTGGAATTCTTATTTATACACATTTTACATAGTTTTTTTGTTCTCCTGTAAAATTGTTCAAAGTGGACTTAGCAGATCTACACTCTTACCCGACGATATGTAGTATCGACCAAGGGGAATATTATATGTGCACCAGATGTTATATATCATATTCCCGCATGGTTGTCGAGGGAGCTGAACATCAGCATGGAAGTATGCATAGCACGGTAGATTGGTGGAACATACCAAAAATTCGATGTCGAGCATGTGGAGATGACACGATAACCGTAGGTGCCGTCGATGCCTGTTTTGTTTGTAATGGTGCACCCAAAAAGATTTTACCAACTTAATTTTCTTTTTTTTTTGTATATATTTATATTATATTATATGTTGTATATAGTTATATTATATTATATTTGTAAATAATTTATTTTGTATTTATTTAGGAAGAATATAAAATTTAAACAAATTGTGTGTATTTTTATTCTCTATTACATGTGTTTATATAAATACATCAGCTAAATACAAATATTTCTGTTTAAAAAATAATAAAATCAAAATAATTATAGCTAAGATATACAAAAATAAAGATATATAATTGTATAAGTACACTATTTTTAATTCAGTATTACTTTAAACCCATATGAAATACATTCTACACTACGTTTCTATTTCTCAAAAATAGATAGATGTATTAAACTACAACATCCAGGAATTTGCTTAGTATTCATTACTGCAGAAAAATACAAAATTAAAACAAATTATGCGTTTTTATATATTTTATTTCAGGTATTGAAAAAATACATACATATAGTAACTAAACATTTCAGCCTAAAATGTAATAAAATCAGAATAATTACAGCTAAGATAACAAATGAAAATAATTACCTATACAATTGTATAAGTACACTATTTTAATTCAACACTACTTTATATCTATATAAAATGCATTCTACTCTAGGTTCATATTTTCAAAAATGTATGAAACTGTATTATCCAAGAATTTATTGTGTTCATTACTGTAGGAAAATATAAATTAATATAAATTATACATAGTTTTGATAATAAATACAAATTATATGTAGTTTTGATAATAAATACATTAACTACGAAAGTTAAACAATCTAATCCAAAGGACGAGTAAAACCAAAATAATTACAGTTAAGATATCATAAGAAAATAATTACATAATTATATAAGTACGCTATTTTTACTCAACATTACTTTAAACATATACGTACATTCTACTCTAAGTTTATATTTTCCATAAATAAATAAATATATTAAACTATAGCACTTCTATCGACCCATGAATTATGTTCATTTGATAAACCAAGCCACTTCACAAAAATATTGTTTCCTCTCTTCCGTAATACCTTCTCCACTAGATATACATCGGGATATTTAGCTTTTTGTAGCTCCATTTCATAAAAGCCTCCCTTGATGTGGTGTCCGCGCATGTCTTTAAGTAAATAAGTTGTGGGATTTGTTATGTTTATTTTCACGACTTTGAAAAGTTCGGTTGAAAAGTTGGCTGTAAATCCCTTATTAAAAATACTTTTGTATTTACTAATTCGAACTACATCACCAATGTGAAATTTAGGTTTTAATGTCACTTTAACGTGATTGAATGCATCTAAACATGTAGAGGATGTCACGCTAGCAGGTTTCATGCCAGTTACACGGTGAACTTTACGGTTGTAGCTATTTATAATGTCAGATAAAATGTCATAACATTTGTATTTGTCTCTAATTGAAAATTCTTTGTATAGCCAGTTTTTTAATGTTCGTATTACTCGTTCAACAATTGCCGCCTTTGTTGTCCTATACGTAGAATAATGATTGATGCTGTATTTCTTCATTAATGTGGAAAACTTACTATTGTAAAATTCGGTACCGTGGTCACTCTGCAAATTGACTGGCGTGTAATCTGCTTCCTGAAATATGTTCTTCGTAGCATTGCAAACTTCTACACCAGTTTTATTTTTAATAGGTCGACACCAACCATACTTTGAATAACAATCAATCGCAACAAGAATGTATCGATAGCCTTTATTACCTCTACCATATTGTTGCATTTCAGCTAAATCTATTTGCCATAAATCACCATATTCTTTAATAATAGTTCTTCTACGGAAATTTCTTCGGCAAGATTTATGCAATTCATTAACAACTTGTAGTTTTACACTACTAGTGGCCATAATTAAAATAATATTTTTATATTTCAGTGCTACTTCAGTTGCTTTTGCTTTGCCGGTAGGTTGAGTCTTCTTTGGGCGAGGTTCTGTGGCAGTATGTCCAACTTTACCCACCCGCCGCACTTTATGCGGTATTTTTGCTCTCTCTCTCTTTACTATTTCTAATATCTCAGGATCTAGTGGAGGAGATTGTGTACCCGATGACGTTTGTTCTGTATGATACTTTTTAACCAAATGCTCTAGGTTATCAACCCTTCCAACTAACACATTATTCACATCCATGAGCATCGCATTGAACCAGTAACTCCAGCAATGTGTTTACCAATATATGTTCGTGTTTGCTCCGTCAAGCCAGTATTGATTCCCGCAATCTGTTTATTAATGTATGTATGCATCTGCTGTATCAAATCCGCATCTCTTTTATTCAAAATAATATTATTTTCTTCTCTGCTTTTTATGATGGCCACACTAATATGATTTTTCACTGACGACAGAAGTAAATCGGTTACATCATTCGTACCCTTGCGAATATCTTTATGGTATATATCGATACGATTGTCAACATATTTACGTGTTGCACAATCTTGTTCATCTACAGGGTCTCCAATATTCTTCAAACGTTTTTTCTGAATATCAAAGTGCTCATCATTGGTAAGCTTAAAACCAACACCGGGTGGGCCGCGTAGTACTATTGTTTTACTAGCACCTCTCTTGCGTCCAAACTTGTCAATACTGTTCTTTACAGTAGCCATTTCTGACAGCATCTGAAGCAATTCAGAAATTTCAGTCGGTATTATAGTTATTAACCAAGGCAAATTATTTAGTTTTACTAATATACTATGTGTCCCTGTTTTAATTCTAATACTAATTCTAATATTTCGTTGTGATTGTTATGTCCCGCCATTTTTGAATTCCATAGTAAGCGCAAACGGTCCACAAGCTCTTTCGGCTTATTCCAGTAAACATAATCTACTGCATTATTGCGACATAATTTGTTGATAGGGAAATGTGCTAACCCTTGACCACTCTTTGATCGCGTCAATATCTTAGAAGTTGTTAATGGTTCTATAATTTTGATGAACTGCTTTTGTTTAGTTTTTTTAAAACCTTTCTTTACATCATAATTTTTGTACGGTGCTTCCGTTTTTCTTAATATATCCCCATATATCCTACTCCATTCTTCGTCGATATCATTCACATCATAAACATCTACAATTGGTGGATGTTTTAGAAATATTAGATCGTACAACTCTGAACTACCAGGATACACCCCAAGTCGTTTATTACCATACCACAATGTGATATTTCCATGTGAAAAATGTATTTCTGCATTACCCATCCGCAATTTGTCTGTGTTAGGATCTACGCGCACACCATACAAAATATCGTATTTGGAATCCCCAGACTTTAATTTTTCTATGTTTTTTTACCACCTCATATTCTTTTTTAAAACTGTTAGAGGAATTTTTGAGCTAGAGGTTACTGACGATTGTGGTGTTTCCATGAAAGATGCCTGTGCTTGGCCATCATCATCGTACCTATTAGATATACTTCCCACGATGTTGTTGAAGTTGGAGGTGGTAACTGTTGTTGAGCATATGATTTTACCTCTGCTACTGAAGATAACACTTTTAATGGCCTAGTTATGGGCTCATAAATCTTTTCAAGTGTTAATTGATTTTCCATATGTCTGTTCTTAATAGAATTGAATTTCTTACGTACTGCATCTATAGCTTCTACCAGTTGACGTTTCAGACTTACATTCCTGTTTTCATTCTCAGTTTTTCACTGTTTTGAACCTTTCCGTTGATATTCATAATTCTAGTAAATGCTCCTGTTACTGAACTAACCTTAACGCTGTCTGTAGCACAATTGAAATTTTGATCAAAACACATCACGGATATATGAAACTGTCAAGTCCTTTGCGATAGCGACCTTCATGCATTTCACTGTCCTTGTCAATCACTAGAAATCCATATTTATCTTTCCAACATTCCGCACACATAACTTGGAACTGTTTAAATGTTACATCCGGTGACACATGAGCGGAATATATATGGCGAAGGTTCATATCATCCTGTTTAAATATAATAATAAAATTACTATTGTCTCGAACGAGCTGCTTGGATACGCGGGAATATGTCTGAGCGAGATAGAAACAATCCACGCCCCTATGACGGCCCATACTAAAATATGCTCTGATAACATCCTGCTTTTCGCATATTACATCGTCAAATATAAAGATAGACTCTGGCTTTGCCTCGGATGGCTCTACTATTTCTGCATTTCTTACTAAAGGTATAAAATTGGTGTTAAGACGTCGCGTAGATACTCATACTTGGGTTGATATAGCGACTTTGAATATAAATAAATATTTGTAAAACGTAATCCAAGAGGGTGAGTGAGCAGTAATATTAAGATATTTGTTTTCCCACAGTTTGAGGGGTCTATTATGAGAGCGCGCACAGTCGAGGGTAGAAGCGGACCATGACGACGATTATTACCATCATCTAATCCACAGCCAATTTTTTCATCTAAATTATCTATAGGAAAAGTTTGTTTTTGCTTCACAATACGCATTGTACCGCGGTCGAAGACTATATAAAAATATATATGTTTTTCAGCTCTTATTTAAATGTTGTCCACCACAAACCATAGACGTAAAAAGTGGCAGCGTAGGAAGCGCGGTAGAGGTTTAGTTAACTCTGATTAATAACCTTCCATTTGAGTTGCATTTACCGGGTTACCAGTATTGTGGTCCTGGCACTAAATTAGAAAAGAGGTTAGCTAGAAACGATATAGGTATAAATAAGCTCGATAAAGCTTGCAAGCAACACGACATTGCATATTCACAGAATACGAATAATTTAGCAGCTCGGCATAAGGCAGACTCTCAACTTGAACAGGAAGCTTGGAAACAAGTAAAATCTCAAGACGCGGGACTTAAAGAAAAGGCGGCTGCTTGGTTAGTTACAACTATAATGAAGGGAAAGCAGCGACTTGGTATGGATTATTAGCCAACGATACGCACTATTCCAAAGAGAAAGAAAGTTGTTAAAAAAATAAAAAAGAAGAGGAATATTAAAAAGATATCGTTCGGTTCTGGAATAGTTCACAAAGTACGTGATGCCTTACAGAAATCTGGTGGTAGACGAACTGTTGTAAAGGATACAAAGAAAACGGCTGAAATTGCACTTCAAGCTGCACGACGATATCTAAAATCAGCCGGTGGAAAATGTAATATTCGTAGACCGCGCATAATACCGATACCAAAAGTCGGAGGCATTTTACCTTTGATACCCATTTTTGCTGGATTATCAGCGTTAGGTAGTTTGGCTGGAAGTGCAGCAGGTATTGTTAAAGTAGTCGATTCTGTGAAAGCGAGCAGGGCAGAATTGGCTGAAGCAAATCGCGATAATAGATATATAGAGGCGATTGCCCTCGGAAAAAGTGGTTGGGGCTTTATCTCAAACAAAATTCAAAAAACTATTAGACACCCTGCCTCGGAGGCCTCTCACCGACATCGATCTTAAATATTATACCAAGATGATGAAGGTACCATATTTTCGGGGTGTATTTATGCGTGATAATCTACCTAATTCTGGACCACATTATAATGAATCTGCCATCATCAATTTGGATAGTTCAGATGGTTCTGGAACACATTGGGTGGCATATAGAAACGTGGTGGTTTAGTCACATACTTTGACAGTTTCGGCGATTTACCCCCACCCATAGAGTTAATTGATTACCTACATAGTGGTTCAAAGACTGTTGATAGAATATACTATAATTATGTTCGCCAGCAAAATTTCAACACAGTGTGGTGCGGTCATTTGTGCTTAAAGTTTCTCTCTATAAAAACTTAACACTATGGAGATAGCAACTATCACACGCCATGAATAGAGAAGACATTAAACGAATGGGTCATTCATTAATTGCATACTCTAGAGTACGGAGTCTGATGAAGATGACTAAACAGCAACTTGCAGATATGCCCAAAGAAGTGATAATTGGATGTGCTGCTCACGAAATTGCTTTAGTGTGGGATAAGCTGCCCCCAAATCTCCAGAATGATGTTGTATTTTAAAGTTTCAATACTGCCAAGAACATTATGTAAATGATTGTAAGACAAATTTTGATGTTAATGACGGTCCATCACCTCGTAAAGTATTTTGCTGTTATTGTAAAGTGCGCGATGTAAATGTTGCATCCAGTAATGAGATAAATATATCGCCATCGCCTCCGAAGAAGAGAAAATTACACAGCTATTGTTGTAGCAAATAATAAAGTGATGTAACAACCTCTAAAAGTATCAGTCATGTCGTACACCTTCACTCTATCAAGCCGCATTAGTGTGCTTAGTACAGACTTTTACCCATCCATTGAGTTGGATATAGGTAGTCGTCATGGATTGGGTTTAATCGGATTTTACTCTTACAATTCTATATTCAATGTGGATGAAAGTAATAACATTTTTCATTATAGAATTAACGATCAGGCTGTACTTACCTCTGTTAGCATACCGCTTGGAGCCTATGAAATTGATGAAATCTATCTTGCACTGTTGAAAGCTATGAACATTGACGAAAAGGATTATGCAAAAATATTCTCGTTGAGAGCAAATAACAATACATTAAAGTGTGAGATCTGGTCACAGTATGAAAAAGACTTTTCGCAGCCGAATTCAATCGGTAGTCTGTTGGGATTTGAAGCGGTGCATTTACATCCAAACAGAAGTTATAAATCAACACTCCCAGTCGATATTATGAAAGTGAGAATAATACGTGTAGATTGCAATATTATTTCAGGAGCATATCTGAATGCTGATGAATCACACACCCTCTTCGAATTTGATGTGGATGTTGAGCCTGGCTATAAAATAACCAGGGAACCAGCCAATATCATATATTTGCCTGTCAGACCTGAAGGACGCCAGTTTATCGATAATATTACTCTAAGCATATTGGACGACAACGGTGATTTAACCAACTTTCGAGGTGAAAAGATTATTGTAAAACTTGAGTTAAAGAAGTTTTAATACCACTAGCTAAATGGGTTTCCGATATAATCAACAACGGTATGTACACCACCAATATAATGCTATAGAAAACAGTGTCAATAAAAAAGAAGACCGAGTGTAGAAACCGATTCATTCAACGTGTAGATCTTAAACAGTTAAGACATTGACTGTCGGCTAAGGATCGTGACTTTTTGCGATCAATTGGATTAAAAGTAAGATTCTAACAAAATGGTTGCTATTGCAACTAGTGAAAAACTTGAAGTGTTTGATGAACCCGTTTTTGATCATTCCCTAGTT
Source organism: Rhamnusium bicolor (assembly GCA_029963845.1). NCBI lineage: Eukaryota > Metazoa > Arthropoda > Insecta > Coleoptera > Cerambycidae > Rhamnusium > Rhamnusium bicolor. Next base: position 126,077 of record JANEYF010002429.1, on the reverse strand, counting down.
AGCTTACATGAACATACATATAAACCATATGGTTCTCCATATTATAGAAATTCAGATGAAATACGCATTCCCGTCAATTTTCAAGATCTCATACTTGACATTACAGAGTTCCATCTATATAGAAGGAAAATTTACACCTAGTGATGCTACCAAGCGGTGCTATCTATCTAACAATGCACTCGCATTTCTTTTCGAAGAGATACGTCTGGAAATGGGTGGCGAACAAGTGGCTGTTGTTCGAAAGCCTGGTGTTACTACCACAATAAAAACTATGGTGTCATATGGACAAACACACGCATGTTCACTATTAACATCAGGTTGAGGCCTCAACCAACAAAAACAAGATATTTTAGATACCATCAGTCATGTGTTTAGTGGTAAGCTCCCCCTTAAATACCTCATGGGTTTTGCTGAAGATTATACCAACGGTATTTTGAATGCGAAACAGGAATTAATTTTGATATTAGCCCGATCTTTTAAAGACTCATACATTGGGGAGGTTGACGCAGAACTAGAAATTAGCAAAATTGAGTGGAAGATAAGACATATTGTACCTGAGGATCGACAAAAGCTTAAACTTTTGAATCGAATTAATAAAAGCAGTAATAATGCCAAAGTTAAGATGGTGTATCGTATGTGGGATCTCTATGAGCTTCCTTGTCTGCGTAATACGGCTTCTGACATATGGGCCATTAAAACCACCAGTAGTCTCGAAAGACCTCGCTACATCATTATAGGTTTTCAAAACAACGACCATTCCAACAACAGAACAAAGAATATCAGACAGTTTGTACATGCAGATATGAATAATATTCGACTATATCTTAATTCTGAGGTGTTCCCATATGAACGTTAGAATTTGGATTTCGATAAGAAACTCGATTCTGCAGCCTATTATGCCTATGAAAACTTTCAGCGCAGTTACTATGATAAAGATATGGGTGAACCAATGATGGATCTTGAAGAAAAAATCCTTTGTTTGTCATTGATTGCTCCCACCAGCCAGATGCCATGAAATCATCCACTGTAGATATAAAAATAGAATTTGAAACCCGTAAAACGAAGTTCCCTGAACAAACTCGAGTGTATGCTCTCATACTTCATGACACTTATTTAACATATAGTGCCCTAGATTCAGTTCAGTGCCTGGTTCAGTTCAGAGCGGTTTTGTTGGCACCAAGTGAAAAATCCCTATTGACACTTTAGCAAACGTTCATTGTATTAATAGATGTATTGTAGATTTAAATGTATTGTAAAATTACAATATGTGTTTACTTGACGCTTAGTAATAGTTTGAGGTATTCATTTATTAATGTAACCAAACAGGTAATAAAACTAATATGTATTTTCTGAATATGTGTTTTATTTTAATTTAAAAATAGTGAAGAAAATAAAGTGATTTTTTTGTTTTTTTATTGTTATTACATATGCTATTTACATATTTTATGGTAAAATGGTATAATAATATGAATAAATAGGAATTAATCATGTGCATCATCATCATCATCATCATCATCAATAAAAAAATGTGTATAATAATATGTTTAGGCACATATTTTCTTGTTTTTAGGATCGGCTTCTACGGACATCTTTATAACGAGAAAGGTCTTATTTGATAAAATGAGACACTCTGGTTGTTTGAAGCTAAACTATCAATTAAATGTTATGAAAAAGTTCGTCCAAACACGCACGAATTGTCCAAAAGACAGTCTTCCTAACCTTTATAAGAAAATTTCATTTTTTGTTGTGAATTTCTAGAAGAGATGGAAAGAAGCTAACAGAAAACATGACAGATTTTTGATAAAAAACAAGAATTGGTTAGACGCTTCAATAAGTTTCCCCAATTATGCTATTTCATCTAAAAAATTGGGTAGACCTGAAATAACTTTCGGAACGTCTTCAGAGAGAACAAAACGTCAAAAAACTGAATTACTAAGAACCAAGTATACACCTGAACAGTTATCCTTCGCCACTCACATGAGTTTACGATCTGCTGGTCAAGTGGAAGCATCAAAAGTAGTAAAAGAAGTTACTGCTACAACACCGAAGCGCGCCGCTAAGGATAGAACAGCTTTCAAAAAATATACTACCCCAAAAAAAACAACTTACAGGAGCGGAAGCTCTTGCCTTGTGTGTGGAAGCTAAGTTGTCTAGGCACCAATACAATTTAATAAGGGATCATGATAAAGATAGATTTCCATCATATAAGACAATTCAAGCGGCAAAGAAAAAAATGTTATCCACAGAAAGAAAGTATTATAGTAAACGATACTGCTGCGGAAGTCAAATTGCAAGCTCTTCTCGATCATACCTCGTCACGCCTTTTGGATGCTCAGCAAGAAGTTTTAAGCATTAAGGACACCGAGAGCTTTCAAAAATTAACTTTGCTTTGCAAATGGGGTTTCGACGGATCTGGACAAGCAGAATACAAACAAAGATTTGATAAGGATCCAAATGCCAGTGATGCAAACATTTTTATTACAACTCTGGTACCTATAAGACTCGTATCGGAAAAAACCCAAAACCAAATTATTTTTTGGCAGAATGAAAGAAGTTCTTCTACAAGGTATTGCAGACCGATCAGATTTCAATTTAAACATGAAACGAAGGACCTTTCTGTACAAGAAAAAGAATATATATAGAATCACAAATACAACAATTGCAGCCATTGATGTACAAATTTAACAACACACATATTGAAGTGAATTATAAAATGTTTTTTACAATGGTTGATGGAAAGGTATGTAATGCGGTTACAGGAACTACATCAACACAAAGATGTTTTGTTTGCGGCCTCTCATCAAAAGATTTTAATTTAACAATATCGAAAAAGTATTGAGTGCAACTGCAGTGGACAATTCTAGACTGGACTTCGGGCTATCTGTGCTTCATGCTTGGATAAGATTTTTTTGAGTGTGTGTTACATCTTGCCTATAAACTACCATTGAAGAATTGGCAGGCTCGTGGAAAGGAAAGCAAGCAAGTTGTAGCGAATACAAGGAAAAAAATTCAGAATAGTTTCAGAACTGAGTTGGGACTACTAGTAGATGAACCAAAGCCGGGTTTTGGCAGCACCAATGACGGCAACACAACGCGTCGTTTTTTCTACAATCCGGATATATCGGCAAATATTACTGGTGTCGATATACAAGTTATAAAGCAATTTAAAACTATTTTGCAAGTCATATCAAGTGGTTATGATATAGATGTGCAAAAGTACCATACGTATGCTGTTGAGACAGCAAAACTTTTTATAGGAAAGTATCCATGGTACCCGATGCCACCAAGTGTGCAAAAGGTATTAATACATGGCTCCAGTATAATAGAACATGCGCTGCTTCCAATCGGACAACTGAGTGAAGAAGCGCAGGAGGCCCGAAATAAAGAATTTAAAAGATACAGAGAATGTTATTCCCTTAAGATGTCACGTATTAAAACAAACGAAGATGTACTTAATTTGCTGCTTATAACATCGGACCATTTTGTTACAAGCATAAGAAAGGTACCAAGGAAAAAAGCAGTAACGTTGGAAAAAAACGTTTTGGCCTTACTAAAGGCGCCAGATATTAATTATAACCTAGCTAGAGACGACAATCAATCGTTAAGTGGTACTGACTCCGACGTTTCCCTATAAACTCCAATAAGTCTAAGAAATTTTGTAATAATTAATGTTTATCTTCCAATAATACCATAGAAATAATAAATATTGTTACAATATTGCTTATAAATGTTTTATTTACATTAATAAACATAATAATTCATTAAAACAATTTCTGCCAAAAATTAGTATGTTTGGCCCCACTGTGCCCTGTCAAGAAGTACTAAGCGACCATGGGACACAATTTACATCGAGAGTATGGAGAAATAACCTACAACAAGCAGGCATCCAGGTTACCTACGCAACCATAAGGCACGCAGCATCTAACCCAAGCGAGCGATACATGAAGGAACTAGGGAGATTTTTCCGCACTTATTGCCACACTAGGCATACGAACTAGCCAACATATGTTAGCAGCATTGAAGAATGTCTAAACAGCGTACCACATTCTAGCACTGGGAGATGTCCTGTTGAAATCCTTACTGGACAACCGCCCAAGCGATTCCTACAACCAGTATTAGACCGATATCTACCGGCACCAAAGAACACGGAACCTGAGGAACTTCTCCAGTCAGTAAGAAATTTTCTAATTAAGACATCCATGAGGAGAGCAGCGAAACAGAAAGGTAGAATTATTAATTTCCGAGTTGGAGATATGGTACTTTTAAAAACACAGCCCACATCGGACGCCGCTGCTGGCATCACACAGAAAGTCTCACTTCTCTACGAAGGTCCCTATCGCATTACAGCAGTCCCGCATTCAAATGTTTACGAATTGTCAAGTGCACAAACAAGCACTAAAAGAGGCACTTTCAACACGGGCAATTTACGTCCTTTTCGACTAAAAACATGAAAATCCAAGTAAAATTACAAGTGTTTTACACCAGCACACCAAAAATGGCAGTACAAAAAGGAAGAACCCACAACTGCAGAATTCATTATTATTTCAAACTTTGTTAAACCATGTCGACCTTAACGCAAGCCGCCGTCCGTGCGAATTTCCGTGCCCGGAAACAGTTAGCGAAAATGATAGATCCGGATGTGTTGATAATACAGACAGATTATAGTGACATACCAATATGCGTCTACCCAGATGGACGTCCAGTTACGCCAGGGCGTGAGCTAGGCCGTTTAATTTGCAGGAAAACTCCGGACCCCCGAATTTCACCCAGGACGTCACCCCGACAAACCATGGATTTGAAGGTGTTACGGTGGAAACCATCCATGCAGAAACACCGTGCTTCTGAGAGACCGATAACACTCAACGAGTCGAACAAACACAACCAGCAGGGACACCCCCAGGGACCGAAATGGCAGTCGACGCCGGTTGTATACAGAGGGAGTGCAGCCCAGACACCGATGTCACCACCTTCGAGGAGGCGCCTTGACGAAGCCGTAGACGGGCGCCATACCAAGACGGACCGCCACCGACCGGGACCAAGGCAGCTGGAGGACCATCACCGAGGCAAAATCCGCAGCCACTCGCCGCCGAGGAAAATACGTCGCAGGGATTGGTGGAGTCATTGGGATAGAACCAGGAGGGAGGGCAGATGAATGGAGAACGGAAGAGAGCCACCACAGACGTTGGGATTAATTCTCTTTTCTCTTACAGATTTGTTGCAGCTAGAAGATAGATAGGGATAATTTAGGGACATTCTGTAAATTTCGTACTACAACCCGGTATTATGCGTTTCGTGGCGCATATAATAATTGTCTTCACCATTATTTTACACCACGAAAGGGGGAGCCTGAAATGTACCGTACCTAGGTCATTTCATCTGTTTCAAAGTTTACCTATTTATTACCAAAATTAATTACTTTATCATTTCTAAATTAATATCATTAAACGTTAATTATTATTTCATTACAAAGAACTAGAATATAAATCGTATTATATTAGAAATCTCAGGGTTAAATAACATTTCATTTTAGGAGCAAAAGTGAACGATTAAACGCAAAATTTTAGTCAGTTATCAATATGTTAATGGAAACATAGAAATTCCAATGCACTACGCATACGTGACTGCAGTTCTGTGTGTGGGAAACAGAAACGCATCAACATTTTAAGGGAAAATCGACTTTAAAGGTCAATTTACATAAAACGCGGGTCCCGGCAGGACTCGAGGTGATTGCTTGTCGATCATCCAGCTCGGGATTAATTCCGAGTTAGCCTTTACGGTTTTTATCAGCTCAAGATTAATTTCTCAGAGTTAGCTGGAGGATTTATCTTTACAGTTTACAACGAGGGAAGACACGGTGCATTTATTTTTCAAAGTCAATGAAGTGCACAATCCGGTATGCACAACCCGGGGCGACGAATTGAGGAAATAGGGGGAGATAATGGGGACGAATCACTAGGTAAAGGTTAGGCTATCTAACAGGGTTTTAGTATATTAGTTATTCAAAATTCTCAATGATTAATCTTTCATAAGTTTAAATATCGTAAAATAATATGTTTAGTTGAATCTCTGAAAATTAGAGTTTTATAAGATTAAATACGACTTTATGTTTTGGTTCTCTGACAAGGGTAAATAAACTACGTACAGTGGTACCAAGAAAACATTTTAGTAGATAGGAAAGTTAATTAGGGTAACTTTTCAGTTTTTAATTATTTTATTCATTTTAACTTAACTCGCTGTGATTGTGGGATTTCAATTCACTGGGTCGGGTTTGTTAAATAAAATATGTGCAATCGGTTATTCGGTCAATAACCTGTACTTTAAGATAGGTCAGCTGTCTATTATCGACACCATATTTTGAGTCCGTCTCCGACCACCCTTCGGCGTTGTTTGTTGTGGTCATTTTGTGTCAATGCACACTATGACCGGTGCAGGCCGCACCGCGGGGAGGCCGGCTGTTGTAATTTACAAGGCTTTCGGCCGTCAGTTCATAACTTCGCTGTACTTGTTATTACGTATAATCAATTGATTAAGGTATTACTCTAGATTTGTTGGGGTTGCCTGTTTCTTGACTGTTTAACTGCGCCAATTTGTAGAGAGCACTTCGCCATATTTGTGTGATGTTCTTCTAGTCAAAACTTCGAAACAGTTGGGTTACCTGTGTGATTCTAAGAAACCTCGAGGTTGCCATGTTCGCGTGTCATGCAGGGAAATTTCCCGTACAGCAGATATGAATTTACGCTGACTTCAGACTCCGACAGTCAAATTTAGACGGACATTTCTGTCACTTAACATTGTTTGTTTTGCACGTTTTATATTGGCAAGTTCGACACAGGTATTGATGTAATTACATCACAGCATTGCTTTGTGTCTCTTCAGGACTTAAACAAGGTTTTAGGCTATTTGCCACATCAATTATTATATTCGAATATAAAACAGTGGTTATTTTCCGCAAGAATCAAAAAAGGGTTCCACTTTGAATGGTCGTAGCATCGTAACGGTTCACTTTAGAGACAAACGGTAAAGAACATTTTTGTAGCAAATTTACTCTAGATTATTTTTTATAATAGGTATTTTGTTGATGGTTTGGGAGACATTTGCAAAAAACCGAAAAATGGTACCTTCTTAGGGCCAGAAGGGCCAACGCCGACTTCGTTCGAGGGGGAAAACTTGGGAGAGTAATATCTGGGCCCAAATAAAGCGATTTAAGCAATTTCCAGCTTTCCACTAATTATTTCCTTATTGAGGATTTTTTTCGACCTGTCGCCTGGCCTATAAGACAAAAGAATAGTATTTATTATTACTATACTTTATATAAATTTTTATCACAACTAAAAGCAATAATTAAATAGCGAATAAATAATTGAAAATTAGTCTTCCTTTGAGCAAATGTTTGACTGTTTTTCATTTTTTTTTTTAATTAATTCTGTATATAATTTTTTTTTTCTATTTTGTTGATAAGACTTTATTTTTTACATTAAGAAAAATTCTAAATACCATGTGATGTTTGTTGATAAGATTTTTATAAATTAAATACCAGAAACTTATAAAATTAATATTGATCACATGGTAACTATTCTACGCAACATAATGCCAGTTTTTTAATTTTGAGACTGATTTGTAGATTTTTTTTTTTCATTCGGCAAATGTACTTTCACAAATGCAGAATCTATTTGAGACAGAGAAATCTTTTTATTTAATGATAGTGTTGACTGTTGTTTATTTTAAATTCATGAGACTAGAATGATTTTTGTTTTCAACTTGATCAAGAAGTCAAAGTTTTCAAAACTCTTAGCAAGTAAAAAATCTTCACTGCATCTAACCATCCTTCAACTATATAGTATGTGATTTTTGGATTTGTAAATAAAAAATTTTTCAAACTTACAGTCACTCAGGAAATTAAATTGTTTGATATTTATTGAAATATATATGTACATACATGTAAATTTATTGCACATATATACATGCAAATATATATACATATATACTTGAGAATACTTTTAAACAAATAATAAATATTACAATATGTTCCAGATTGTTAATGCGTCAATCAGTTTTACATTCTATATTATTTTACTCTATTAATATTTCTGCTATAAAAACGTATATTTAGTCAATTTTAAAATTATTTAAATATATTAGATGTTATATATTACTTTTCTTTACAAATATGGAATTGAAAAGATTATTTAATATGTTCATAAACATAATTATTTCAAGTAAATATTTATCAAAAACATAAATATAAACTGAATTGTATTTCTTATCCGAATTGTTGAATTTCAAATTTGTTAACAAAATGTTTTACTGCCAACTTTGTAGTTTTGTCAATCCAACGTTTAATTGTTATCTTAAACATGATAAAGAACACTCTAGCTTGACAGATAAATTAATCTGTGGAATCAACCATTGTAATAAAGTATATTCTGCATTGACATCATTACAAAGTCACGTGCGTCGTTGTCATATTATCAAACCAATCAATGAAGCATCAGTATCTCCAGTAGTTACTAATAATACTCTCTTATCTGAAGGATGTTCAGTAGAATCTTGTACTCAAAAATTTACTGATAAAAAACAAATGATGGGTCATTTAAAAATGCACATTGACGATGGAATCACGATAAAGTGCGGTTATTTAAACTGTAAAAAAACTTATAATAAAGTAAATTCATTTTCATGTCACAAAAATTCATAAAGAAAAAACAGTTGTACAACTATCATCTGATTCAAATATTAGCAGTAGTAACGTAGGTTCTTCTAATACAGTGGTTGAAAGTGATAATAACTCAATAGATAATTTATTATCTGCTAACGAATATCATCAATACTATGAAGAAAAAAGTTCGGATGTTTTTTAATGAATTTGGCGCACTTTTTTTTGAAGTTAGAATTTAAGTTTTGTTTACCGGCGTCTACGGTGCAGTATATTGCGGCAGAACTGTATAAAATGAACAAAAAAAAATGAGGAAATTATAAAAAATAATTTACTTCTACATTTAGAACAATGCAATATTTCAGAAGATTTAATCACAAATATTATTGATAGTTCTTTAAAAAATAATTTATTCAATAATATTGAAGATTCTTTAGCAACAAGTTTCAAACGTAGAAAGTTTTACGAAACAAATTTTCCATACGTAAACCCTGTTCAAATTCCACTACCTACAGAAAATGGAAAAAAACGTTTTTATCACTATGTTCCACTGAAAGAAACTCTGAAAAAAATTGTTTTATAACAAAACTCTTACTCATGAATTAAAATTTCATCGTCCGGAAAATAATAGCAATGTCTTCAGAGATTTCACTGATGGAACTGTATTCAGAGAACAAATTTTTTCAACAAAATCCAGGCGCGCTTCAATTAATTTTATATCAAGACGCTTTTGAAACTGTAAACCCATTAGGTTCAGCTAAATCTAAGTATAAAATTTTGGCTGTTTATTTAAGCATCGGCAATTTTCCAGATAGAATTAGATCTCATGTAAACTCGATGTATCTTGTGGCATTATGTAAAGAGAAAATTTTTAACCACCATAAAATTTTTGGTAAAATTGTAGAAGATCTAAAAGAAATTGAAACCGTGGGCATTGAATTTGCGCCGAATCAATTTATCAAAGGATCTTTAGTATTTGTAACTGGCGATAATTTAGGAAGTCATGCTTTAGGAGGATTTACTGAAAACTTCAGCAAATCGCAATATTTTTGTCGGTACTGTTTAGTAACAAAAAAATCATTCGAGTCCAATGATGGAGTATTTAAAACTTATTCAGAGAGAACAATTGATTCATATAAAAAAGTTATAGATAAATTGGATAGGAAAAGAAGACCTCGTATCAGAACCAGAAAGCCAATAAGTAAAAAACCGTTAATAATTCAAGGTATTAAATTTGATTCTGCTTTTAATAAGTTAGGATTTTATCATGTCTGTCTTCCTGGTTTACCACCTTGCTTAGGACACGATGTCTTCTAAGGTGTACTTGCGTATGACGGTAAATTGTATCTCGATTATCTTGTCGAACACGGTTGGTTTTCATACAAACTATTAAATCGAAGAATAGAAACTTTTAATTATTCTCCTGAAGACCAACGTGACAAATTATGTTCTGTTTCGCCCAAGTCTCAGAAGCTGTCAGGCGCTGCTTGTCAATTATGGACATTTATTCGATTACTGCCGTTAATAATTTATGATAAAATTGATGACATTGACAACGCTGTTTGGAAATGTATTTTATTGCTATCCGAAATTATTGAAATATTATGTGCTCCTGCTATACATGAGACTTACATTGTTCATCTAGATGTACTTATTTGCGAGTACATAGATTTACGTAAAATATTATTTCCACTTCACCTACTTCGTCCAAAACACCACTATTTTAAACATTATGCAGAACTTATTCGCCGATTTGAACCGTTAATGAAGACATGGACTCTACGTAGTGAAAGTAAACATTGTTTCATGAAACGTGCAATACGATTTTCAAGAAATTTCATAAATATTACAAAGTCACTTAGTATCAAGCACGAGCTTTATCAATGTTTTGTCCGTTCAGGCGGAGATATTAATTCTGATACTGAATTGAAAAACACCGTAAAATTAAGCCTAGGAAAATACAATGAAGCAATTTAACAAGCTCTATCAAAGTTTGAACTATGTATCGAAACTGTAGAATGTCATGAAATTATTAAAAACGGTATAACATACCGTATCGGCGATGAATTATTTATTTCGAGATCAGGATATCAATATAAAATAATTGTGGGCAAAATTTGCATAATATGATATTGAAGTGTATTTTGTAGTAGAGGTTTTAGAAACTGAATTTATCCCTTACTTAGGCTTGTATAAATTAGGAAAAGCGACAGGGTACAAATGCTTGGCATTTAATCAACTAATAAGTTTTGAAAATTTACATATTTATAATACAAGATCTTTTTTCATGCGTAAAACCAAAATTCGGGTTAGTTGAGCAGAGTTTACATGAATTCTAAAGATTTTTCATTTTTATAGGTGTACATAATTTGGTTTTAAGTCCACTAGCGAGTTTATTTTTACTGCACAAAAACATTCTTGATTTATTTCAATAGTAATTAATTAATTTATTCTTATTCTTAAAAAATATAAATGGATTGTATTATTATTATATGAAAATTTTAATGTAAAAAATATAAAAGTGGATTATATATTAAATTCCATTTTTAAGCTATAAAATATAAGTAAACTTTTCCTCACAATAGTTCCTGATGAGGTTGATTGGAATAGTAAGACTGCACAAGAACTGTAACGAAATTGCAAGCCATTTCATTCCAGTTTGTTGTTCCATGATGAATTAAGTTTCTGCCAGTCTAGTCGAGATGGCGTCACTGATTTCTACTGGAACAGTTGGGTTTGCAGATTTTTGCACTAAATATCTATCTATCTTTATTACTCATACTCTACTCTCAAATGTTTGTCTCTTTCCAAACTATAATCGAGTTTAGGTAGCAGAATACTACGATGCTACTTGCTTCTTACTAGTGCAGCGTTCAGATTGAAACCATCTCTAATTCTGCGGTCTGGTAAAATTTATATGTTTTCTGGTATTATCTTGTGATTTTAGGCTAATCATTATTTAAAAAGTTGCTATATTGATTTAAAGTACCTTTGAGGTAATTTTCATAATAATATTGTACCGTAATTATCTTAATTTACGCCTTGGGCGAATTTGCTTTTTGGTGATCAGTTCACCTTGGTTGTTCTTTGGAACAGCCCTCATTAATATTGATTAGTATCAATTTATCGTGCCTTGCTGGCAATTTATCTAATATTACTTTGACATTGTAATACTTTCATGTGTTAATTTAAACTAACTTTCGGTTATTGTAAAGTTTAGATTTACTTGGCAACGGATGTCGCCATTTTGTATCGTAGTTAGTTGTTTTCTGTCTTTGCCTGTTGATGTTTTAGGTCACTTAACTACGTTGGTAGCACTCTGAAAGTGGTGACTGGTGACATTTGGAGATTGGTACACCTGGTTGGACAAACCTATTTGTTTATAACCTTTGTGAAAATTAACTTGGTGCATTTGTTTTGTGGTGGATTATTTTATACCAGTGCATATATTTATCAACCAGATCTCAGAAACGTAAGGTTTTTCTAAATTTAAAATATCGAATGCTTGAACGTTTCCTTAGTAGTTATTCAGGAACGCTACTCTAGTAGAACCTTGCCTAGTTCTCTGGCAATGATACCTGCCTAGTTATCTGGCACTTAATTAACTTTTAATTATCTAAAGTAAACATATAGTCAAGTATATATCTTTATTTAACTTTATCTGCAATTCCTTAGAACCTCTCTCCGAGGAACTAATAAATAATTTAATTTAACGTTACCTTCAAGTTGAAAACTATCATATTGTTTTATATTTAGCAAATATTTATTTACGTTATCTTTCTAGTTGTCTGTCTGTATACAGACATTCTAAATTCTATTTTCTTGAAGCTTAACTTCTTTTAGTACAAAAATATCTTAACATTTAGTGAATACCTATTTCACTTGTTTATTATCGTAGCTACACCTAGTTTATTTGTTGGACTAGTATTTTTTCTATTTAACGTAACTTTTATTGATACTTAAGTTGGTTGAAGTCTTCAACTTCCTAAAATATTGTAGGATACCGATCCTAGTTTGTTTAGTTTGCAATTTACTCTGTAAATTTGTGTTAACTCATATTTTGTCTACGTAGCTGGACAATTCAAACATCACAGCTTTTAATTTTGTTTTGCCTATAATACTGATCTCATAAAACTCTCCCCTTTTTATGTAAATACCTGGACCAAGAGAAGAGGATAACTGGTGGATCGAACTGATCATTATATACAGGGTGAAGCAGAAAAACTATATTTTACACAACTGGCATTTTTCTCTCAAGGGTAACTGCAGTACTGACAGTGGTGAGTCAAATTGACACCGAACCCATTAAAAGCTAAGCCGTTGGTGGATTCTTCGCTGGACTAACCCATTGGAAATACGTAAGATCTTCGTCCCCAGTGAAAGTTTAATTTGGTCAGAAGAAATTTGTGAGAGATCAGTAACTCTAATTTTTTTTTTTTGTATTCTCTCAATAACATCATTTCATATCTTTTTTTTTTGTGGTCTATTGGTCCTCAACGACGTAGATTTTTTCTTTGATTTGTAAATATTGTACATCACATATACTAGTCTTGATTATACTTTTTATAAAATAATATCTTTTTATTCCACTTCCTTACCAACCGAATTCAAGTTTTAATGTTATCTTTACCTTTTAAATTAAAATTTTAATTATTTGGTACTTGCAAAAAGTCCTGGCGCCCAGCCTAGATTTTGGTGATAACTCAAATCAATCTAATCAATCTAAGCCCTTATTCACGACCTGCTCACTGAGCTACCGGTTCATAAGTACAACCCCCAGCTTATTGTCTTATGCCAACAATTGAACGGGGGTGTTGCAGAACATACTCCGGCTCCACCAACTGGTAAGTACTATCGATGATTTTCAAATCTTAAAAAATTAGTCTTGTTTTAAAAATAAATTACTTTTGAATTATAAATAATAACAGATAAAAAAAATTAATTGTACATATTCCTTTAATTTCAGGAACACACCATGAAAATGCTCCTACAAGATCTTCCACTGTATATGAAGCAGCGGTAAATAATAGTTCATCACATTCGTTAGCATCATCTTCACAGCCATCAGATCATTTGTCGAAAATTTATTCCAAATTTCCGACAAATATTCAATCAGTTTTGCGTAATGGACACTCTTTAAAACCAAGAGAGAGAACATTAGTTGTTCATACTGTCAGAGATTTTATTATTCATGATTTGAAAGATTTAAGTCTAGGTACTGCAGGAACCATCAGCAGTCAAATTGTTTCTAAATTTCAGAATAGTTTTACAACAAAGATGGGCAGTACTGATGGTGAAACGCAGTCTTTACAACAAGTAGTCTATAGTGCAGTACGTTACCAAAAAAAAGGTCGAGCCGAAGATAGTATTAAAATATCTGATTCGCTAGATGAAGCCAATGACGAGCTTATTGAAAGGCCGAAGATACAGGATGAGTATGGGTGCGTAGCTTACTTGCCAATTTCACCGTCGTCTGAAGAATTAGATTCAATGTATAAACAACGATCACAATTAATGGAAGATTATTTATTACCGTATAAAGAAATAACTGATGAAATACTGCTATGAAAGAATGTTATTACTTGCAACGAAAAGATATACATACAGAAAAAGATTTATCAATCATTTTTGGACATTGGCCTTACTTCCATCATTATAAATTAATAATTCAGCACGCTGATGAGCTGTTAGGTAAAGATACTAATTTGATATGGAAAGCGTCCTTAAAAAAATTAGCAAATACAATCAACCGTTGGGCAAAAAAATTAAGAAATCGTGAAGTAAAAGCTAAAAATAAAAAAAATATACTCGACGATAAACGAAGGTACGTTCGCGACAGACTGAAAGTTGCGCAAACATACAGTGATAAATTAAAAAACGACAGTCCTTATCATACTATTGTGTTTGAATTTATTGTAAAATTCATGAAAGAGAATTTGACATTTCTCTACAATCTCATTGACGTAAGTTGCAAATGTTTTTATTCATAATTGCAGATACTGAATTAATTATTCGAAATTTAATGTTAATAATTGTTTCTATAGGAAGATGTTGAAGATGCGGAAATACTTCAGCACGTTCCTGTTGTAAATCCAGTTTTAATAATTCGAGGTATGGAGACTGTATATTTTTATTAAATTCATAAAAATAATCTTGTTCTATAAACAAAAAAAAAATAATTTGATTTATGTTCGACTTAGCATTTTATTTTTTTTACGTAACTATTGTAAATTTTCTGTAGTTGAATAATCGTACCCATTTAATACTAATAGTTTGGATAATTTGAAATAAATTTTTCAAATAAAATTTTGTTTATTGTTTTAGGTCAAGATTTACATCACTCTGAAAATGTATACAATGCAGTGATTAACAAAGACATTGTATTACATGCTGATTCATTTGCTGACGGACTTTTAATAACATTTTTATGTTATTATGTATTCGGTATCGTTTATCCCACAGAAATTGAAGGAACACTTGAAGCAATTCAGCGGTGAGTATTGAAAAATAATATTTTCTAAAAACTTTTTGAAAATTAAATTTTTATTAATACATTGATTAGAAAAGCTAGTTCAAAAACAATATTATTTTATAACACATCTAAACTTTTCCGTAATATTATCACTTGTATACGGTTGATAACAACTAAAATTACAGAAACGTTTTCAATCGTTACTAAATGTTAAGGTTTTAAGTATAAAATATTGAAATGAATTGAATAGTATATTATTAAATAATAAAGGTTATGATTATTACGTTAAACGAACTGGAACGATTCAAACTCAATCCACGGTTTTAACAAATTGATATTGGATTTTACAGTTTTAAGAAAAAAAAATAATATTGTTTCCCGATGAGCTTATCTAGTCAATAGACTGATTCTTCTCTCCTTTGGCGATCCACTATACTATTTGTTTTAATTGTTAGAATTTATTTATGATTTAATTTTGATTACAGATTATTTCTACAAATTTGTCCTCCAAAAGGCACAAAGAGAGGTGGTAAGAGGAAGGCAACGAATATCCATCCCAAAGTCACTAAACTCAAGGCCGGATTACCCGTAAGGCAGTATAGGCAACTGCCTAGGGGCGCCGATAGTTTAGGGGGTGCCGGCAACAAACAAAAAATAATAAATTTTTGTATACGGAGAAAATTTGCACAACTGCGAGGCGCGCAGTACACTTGGTTAGCTTGTCACAGCGAAAAATCGCTCGTAGCAACAACCAGTTTTATTGCATTATCATTCACGAACAGATGGCATGTAAATAGACTGACGCTGAAGATATTTTGTTATTTCGTTATTTGACAACTATATGCCTTAAAAACCCACTGGTTTTCGGTATAATTGAAGTACATACTTTGCTACTTTTAGTTTGTTTTATATCGCTGAGCTGAGTGCTGAGTTTGTCAATAGTGTAGTTGTGTAGTGACTGAAAATGAGTACAAAATTAAGTGGTGCCAAAAGAAGAAAATCGAGAGGGAGAAAAAAGAAAAAATTGACCATATATTGCAAAATACAAAGAAAATAAACAGTTTCTTTTCTAAACAAGAAGGTATATTATAAAAACTTTAAAATAATCCATATAATATTATATTAATAAATTTAAAATAATCCATATAATATTATATTAATAAATTAATTTAGTTACAGCGGAGAAATCCTTAGAGAAATCTTCCATTGAAGAACAGGCCTTAACTTTAACGGCTAATGCTTGTGATGCTGATACTGATACTCAAACGACAAATATTATAATTGTTAATGAAGAATCAAGTTTACTATCACCGCAAAAGACCCAAACTCCATCGTCAGAAAAAAATGGAGAAAAACATGAAATTGCTACTGCTTCCCCTTCTAAAACTGAGACATTAATTGTTCAAGACGAATTACAAATCAGTAAATCAGTGGAGGACTTCAATATCGGAAACGACCCAGCAGAGTGGCATATAACAGATAAAAACTTAATTATTGATTCAATTCTAAAAAATCCACCACAGCAAAATATTGATGAGTTAGATTTTACTACTTCTGCGCGAAATTACGGTAAATTTAATCGTTACGCGAATAGACAAATATTTTTCTCGAATTGTTTTAATGGAGAATGTCATAGAAGAGACTGGTTATTATATTCTGAGACGACAGGAAAAGTATTTTGTATGTACTGCAAATTATTTGATATAAGTAGTGAAAATGCATTTGTATCGGGATTTAACGACTGGAAAAATCACATTCGTATAAATTCTCACGAAAAATCTACGGAACACAAAAACAATGCAAAGGTATTTATAATGAGCATTCAAAGCTCAGGAAAAATAGACACAGAATTACATCGGCAATATTTGGCTGAACGAGATTATTCGAAGGAGGTATTGCGAAGCGTAATAAGTGTAACGAAGTTTCTGGCAACATGGGAACTTGCCTTTAGATGTACTGAAGAAAAAATAGGTTCTCCAAATAATGGAAATTTTTTGGGCTTATTGGAACTTTTATCTGAATAAGATTCATTCTTAAAAAATCACATGGAAAAATATGGCAGTGTAGGTACAGGTGGTGTTTCCTATTTATCGAAAACCACATATAATGAATTAATTCATTTAATTTCAGTAATAAATAAAATTGTCAAAGAATTGCATCGAAACAAATACTATGCCGTAAGTGTCGATTCTACGCCAGATACTACTCACACTGATCAACTAACTTTCATTGTCCGTTATGTAAATGAAAAGGGTATTCCAAACGAACGATTTGTAAAATTTATTAGTAATTGCGGGCATAAAAGTGCTGATATGGAAAAATGTGTACTCAACATGCTTAGTGAATTAAAAGTAGATATTAAGAATTGCAGAGGTCAATCGTACGACAATGCTTCTAATATGGCAGGTTTATACACTGGACTTCAGGCTCGCATAAAGAAACATCGTGCGTTATTTGTTCCCTGTGCTGCACACTCCTTAAACTTAGTTGGAGCTGCAGCAGCAGAATCCTGCTACATGGACAACTGAATATTTCATGTTCGTTCAACAAATATGAACTTTTTTCTTCTTCTACCAATAGATGGAATATTTTGAAAACTAACGTCTTGTACAAATTTACGAAAGTATTAAATTCTTGAAAAAATTGTACGTCTGTGATTTTATCATCGGAATCTTCAGTGTCGGAATTCTGTTCGTCATCTGAATTAGCGGCTAAAATAGATGTTTGAAAGGTAACACAATCTTTAACATGGTTTAGTTTGATTCTAGATAACGCGTCGGCATTTTTGTTAATCTTACCTGGTTTGTATATGACTTCGTAGTCATATTCTTCCAGTTTTAAGCGCCAACGAGCTAGCCTGCTTCCTGGGTCCTTTATAGAGAACAGCCAGGTAAGTGGTCTGTGGTCAGTAACTTACGTGAATTTTCTGCCGAATAAATTTGGTCTAAAGTGCTTAACTGACCAGACTATTGCTAAGAGCTCAAGTTCAATTGTAGAGTACTTTGTTTCCGCACTGCATAACGTTCTGGATGCATATGCAGCAGGTAGGTCCTTGCCTATAGGGCCCTGCGAAGAGCACTGCACCTATCGCGAATGCGCTAGCATCCGTGGTTAGTATGAAAGTATCGTTAAAATTCGAGTATATTAGAATCGGTGTGGTTGTTAAGGCTTGTTTCAAATTTTCGAAAGAATTTGTAGTCATTGTCGAAATTAAAAGGAATGTCTTTTTGTAGTAATTTTGTCAATGGTTTGGATATCTTAGAGAAATTTGAAATAAATCTCCTATAATAACCAGCTAGACCTAAGAATGATTGTATTTCTTTGGCATTTTTTGGCTGGGGAAAATTTTGAATAGCGTCAACTTTAATTGGGTTTGGCTTTACACCACCTTTAGTGATGAGGTGACCAAGATAGGCGACTTCTTTGCGCAAGAATTCGCACTTATCCGGTTGAATTTTTAGATTTGCTTTTCGTAAACGTTGAAATACTTCGGTTAAACGGGAGATATGTTCGTGATTGGTTGGTGAATAGATGATAATATCATCCATATAAACCAAACAACGTTCATTCTGGATACCTAACAAAATGTTGTCCATCACTCTCTGAAATGTTGATGGGGCATTTTTAAGTCCGAATGGCATTCGCACAAATTCAAAATGACCATTTTCGACGGTGAAAGCAGTCTTTTGAATGTCTTCCGTATTTATCTCGATCTGGTGAAAACCAGATGCCAAATCTAGTGTCGTAAAATACTGGCATTTGCCAAGTTGATCTAGTAAGTCAGAAATATTTGGGAGTGGATATTATTTGTCGTCAACTGTCAGTTCGTTTAATTTTCTATAGTCTACCACGACTCGCCATTTTTGTTTTCCGGACGCGTCGAGTTTTTTGGGACGACCTAAACTGGAGAAGACCAGGGCGAGATTGATGGTCGAATGACATCTTGGTCTAACATTTTAGAAACTTGTGTTTTAACTTCTTCTTTATGAATATACGGATATCGGTATGACTTTGTAAAAACTGGCTTTGTATTATTTGTGTCAATCGAATGTTTTATTTCGTTCGTAAAACTCAAGTTATCTCCTTCTAGGTAGAAAATATCAGAAAAGTTTAAGCAAAGTTCAGTAATTAAATAACTCTCTTCGTCGTTAAGATGTTCTAAGCGTAATTGTTTTTTAATTTCCAAATGTCTGTCTGTCTGTTGGGAATCGAGATTTTGGGAATTCAAATTAAATATTTCTTTAAATTTCTCAACAGGTTCTAGTTTAAGATTTGAAAGATCTATTATTTTAGGTATTGCATTAGGATTTATAACTGATGTTAAAAATTCTCCATTACTGTCAATTTTCTGAGCTAACAGTATAGCATCAGTATTTCGTAAATTACATTTAAGTTTAAAAATCTTTTCTATAAGCGGCTCAATAGATATTAAATTTTGGTTATTGGTATTATCTAAATTTTGATTTTCTGGATGGGGTTTTTGACATTGATTTTGCGTTACATTTTTACAACTAACAGGTAATTGTACGCACGAATCATCAGTAACCTTAAATAGCGGTACAGTTTTAAAGTTCGTTATTAGTTTTTTATTTTTTATATCTACCTGACATTCGTAGTGTTCTAAAAAATCTGCGCCTTACAGTCCATCAAAGTCTATATCTAAATTATGAACATAAACTTTATGTGGATTGCCTTCTGTAAATGGTATAAGTGCTGATTCACTTATTTTTACCTTTTGGTCCGTTATACCCTGTATGATTACATTTTCGGAAAATCTTTGTCGACAATTTTCGGCTGTTTTAGGTTTAAAAATAGAAATACCTGCACCGGTGTCTATTAAAATTTTAAATCTGTTTGTGATATCCTTTATATAATAAAGATTTTTTGAGTTTACAAATAGTAATGAATTTACATGAATGTCTGTTCTGGGAAATTTAAGTACGGGTTCAAGGCGTCTTGTAAGTTCATGGTTTGTATTTGTGTTTGTAAGTCCGCAACTGGGTCTGAATCTTGGTTGGAAGGATTCGTTGGATGATCTAAGCCTTGGTAAAAATCCTGAGGATTAGCACCTTATCTGCGTAATACGGCTTCTGACATATGAGCCATTAAAACCACCAGTAGTATCGAAAGACCTCGCTACATCATTATAGGTTTTCAAAACAACGACCATTCCAACAACAGAACAAAGAATATCACAGTTTGTACATGCAGATATGAATAATATTCGACTATATCTTAATTCTGAGGTGTTCCCATATGAACGTTGGAATTTGGATTTCGATAAGAAACTCGATTCTGCAGCCTACTATGCCTATAAAAACTTCCAGCGCAGTTACTATGATAAAGATATGGGTGAGCCAATGATGGATCTTGGAGAATTCAGAAAAAATCCTTTGTTTGTCATTGATTGCTACCACCAGCCAGATTCCATGAAATCATCCACTGTAGATATAAAAATAGAGTTTGAAACCCGTAAAACGAAGTTCCCTGAACAAACTCGAGTGTATGCTCTCATACTTCATGACACTTATTTAACATATAGTGCCCTAGATGGTTCAGTTTAGAGCGGTTTTGTTGGCACCAAGTGAAAAATTCCTATTGACACTTTGGCAAATGTTCATTTTATTAATAGACGTATTGTAGATTTAAATGTATTGTAAAATTACAATATGTGTTTACTTAACGCTTAGTAATAGTTTGAGGTATTAATTTACTAATGTAACCAAATAGGTAATAAAACTAATATGTATTTTCTGAATATGTGTTTTATTTTAATTGGAAAATAGTGAAGAAAATAAGTGATTTTTTTTTGTTTTTTATTGTTATTACATATGCTATTTACATATTTTATGGTAAAAGGATATAATAATATGAATAAATAGGAATTAATCATGTGCATTATCATCATCATCATCATCATCATCATCATCATCATCATCATCATCATCATCATCATCATCATCATCATCGTCATCATCATCATTATCAGATTGGTCAAGTTGATATTTTTCAATAAATTTCTTATGTAGGTATTTGTCTATTGTATACAGAAACCATTTTAAATTCATTTCAACCATATGCTCACAAAATTCTTCTAAATTTAGAATACCATTATAGTACTTGTGACATAGCTTTGCACCATCATTGTACCTATCAGAATCTTCTATGAGACGTCGGCACTCGCCATCATCGAAGCAATAATTTAAATCATAATTCGCAGCATGCAGCGAATCCATACTTAGATCATTTAATTGGGAAGATAATCTTTGGATAGCTGAACTAATGTCTTCTGCTTTTGTCCAACATTCAGCTGAATATTGCATCCACATATTGCCACTTACCTAGAATTTAAATAAGCAAATTAAAAACCTGAAAATTATTATTTTATTAAGCGACTTACATGGGTCCTACTGGTGTGCCATCGAAATATGTTATACAATATCAATATATTATCACCTAGTAGAACCAACGCTGATTCATTGTGAGCTAAACGTGATCTAATAGTATTACATCTTATATTACCTGAATAATTCTTTCACTATATCTCCTTAACTATCTACGTTAAACTAACACCTAGCTAAAATACTAATACAGTTACTTTGATTATTGATTAATACCGAATTCTATTAAAAAAGTAGGTTTTGCACCTGCAAATGCGGGAGGACTCTGACCTAAATATGTCAATGTGTATTTATCACTACATGAATTTATTGTATCGATAGTCTCTATACGTATAACTTCTGCGATTCGTTTTGGTAAAAATGTTTTAAATGTTGTAATTGTACTTTCCTCAAACAAAATTACTAAAATTGATTTTCCAAACCTCGAATTCACCATAGACATTTTTTTGTATCGATAGTCTCTATACGTACAACTTCTGCGATTCGTTTTGGTAAAAATGTTTTAAATGTTGTAATTGTACTTTCCTCAAACAAAATTACTAAAATTGATTTTCCAAACCTCGAATTCACCATAGACATTTTTTTTATAATCTTGTATTATAAGCTCATTAAGCGCAGATATGTCGATATCAGAAATAGCCATAATTAAAATGGACATAATTAAATGGGTATAATGAAAGAATTACAAAAAAGTAATACAAGATATTGCTCACTTGAACTTTAACTTCTGATCACTGCGCTACATTTACTTGTTAACTGTAGGTAATTCACGATAGCTAAAACTTGCTAACTGTAGGCGATTCACGATAGGTATGATTTTACCATGAATTCACTCCTATTAAATCCAAATAAAAGTAAAAATATAATCTTTGGCACTGCAAATAAATTAAGAGTTCTTACTCACTTTCAATTATCAATTGACAATATAATTATAGAACAAGTTGACAAGGTGAAAAACTTGGGGCTAACCTTTGATAAAAATTTAAACTTTATTCCTCATATATCAGAAGTCCTTAGAAAATGTTTCTGCTATTTTAAATAGATTTCAAGTTTTAGAAATATCCTTGATAGGGCCACTAAACTACTGTTATGTGAGTCCTTAGTCTTATCACACGTCAACTACTGTGATTATGTTTATGGGCCTTGCTTAAATTTATCAGAAGCAAACAAACTTCAAAAAATCCAGAATATCTGTATTAGATTTGTAACAAATAGTTCTATCTACGAACATATAACACCACATATCAGGGAGTTACAACTACTAAAAATAAATGAGAGGCGCTTCCTACATTTCACCTCACTATTAAATAATGTCATCCTAACGCAAAAACCTATCTATCTCTATGATAAACTAATTGCGAGAAATGTCATGCATAACCGAAACTTGAGATATACAAACGACCAATTGCATACAATAAGGCCTAAATATGAAACATTTCGATCATCCTTTACCTACCTCTCGACTTATGTCTATAACAATCTACCTCCACAGCTACACAATAAATCAACAAATGTACTAAAACGTCAACTAAAGTCTCTGATTTTGAGCGGCGAATTAAACATAAATTTAAAATTGTTTTAGACGGTGATAAAATAGTGATAAAATCTAGATATCATAGATAAATACTGTTTTTGATATATATTATATGTTCATATACTGTAGATACATGTACTTAACTAGATATACGTTAGATATACACATATTGTAATATTGCATATTATATACTGTACTAATACTATACCAATGGTATCCTAGGTTAGTAGTTTTGATATCAGTGTATACTGTACCACTAACCTTTTGTGTTAAATTCCTTCTATTTTACACAATAAAGACATTTATTATTTATTATTATATTATTATTATATCGCATCTCCTTTATAATAATAAAACTGCCCCACTAAAAAATTGGGGGTTTCATTTGAAAAAAATTGATTTTTGACAGTTTTCTCAATTTCACTATTATTCTTATTTTTGAACACTGTATTAATACTTATCAAAATATTATAAAAACTCTATTAAAGTAGGTCTTTTTCAACAAAGAATCCAACCCGAGTTAGATAATAAAGGCACCATTTTGATTTCTGAATTTTGACAAAAGATTTGTAATTCGCGGCCCCGAAAACTCCAAGATATCGGCATTGAGTCGAATCGAAATATAAAATGAAAACACTTCATAAGAAAATATGAGTAGAATTTTATCATATAAAAACAATACAATAACTTAGTTATAGTACTGTATAGTATATATTATATGTAGTAACATACAGAAGTATAGTAAATATTTAATTAGACAGTGGACATTGTGTGTATATTAATCATCAGCCTGAAGTCTGAGCACCTAGACATGACGTCTGTTTGTGCATTCTACAAGAACCCAAAAGTACATTTCTTTTATATTAAATAATAAATTATTTGAAATATATAATGTTTGAGAAAGTTGAAGTATCAAGATGAGTAAAGAATTAATTATTGCTAGCATTATTCAGTTATGAGCCAATTTTGTAGGGTTATTTAATATATATTTATTTATTATATACAATCAGAATCAGAAGAATTGTTCAAATTTTGTGGGGTTATTTACTGTATGTAGGATTTTAGTTCTTTTTTTATGCCTATTTCTTATATTTTTTTCACTCTTGTGGAAGTACAACATTATAAAGTTTGGGTGCAACATAGAAAACAATGTGGTCCAATCTTAATAATTTTAATAAGAATCAATATTTCTGGAATAACGTGTGATTTACTTTAGGGTTAACAGAAAAATCATATTTATTATTGTTTTGGGATTCCCGATCGATAGTAAGACTCAATATTTGCGGGAATTGCGAGAGGTTTACTTTTAGGGTATTGCAAAAATCTGGTTTATTTTATTGGGATTCTCAATTAGCTGCTAGTAAAACTAACCCTATTCTTCATTTCATTCATTTTCACACGATTTGCATAGGAAATTTTTATTAGTGGTTATTAAGGAACCATCACATTGGTATTTAAACCGATGCTTAAATAATTTTAATGTTGTGTACGTTTTGTCGTGTCATTAAGCGGTAACATGTCGTCTCTAGGAAAATTTTTTTTAAGTTTAGTACATAAAAGTGAATGTGAAAATCGTGAAAATCCTACAGGTGAGTGTTGCATCTACTCCAATAGGTTTCAGTTTTTAGTTTTTAGTTCTACCCATACGGTACGTATAGTTTGTTGTCACTTCTCGCTTATTTTTTAAGATATTGACGAAAAATCATGAAGTCCCGTCATTTTGTTGCTCTCATTGTTAATAACTTTTTAACACGCCGCCGCCAAGACGAGTTTTTATCCGCTCTATATCTAAGGTGGACTGTTGCTATAATTCAGTATCTTCCAATAATGTAGGACGACCATAACGAATTTCATTTTTAGATGAAAACGAATACAATTTCTCAGATCAAGAAAAAGAGGATCCCTGGTTTTATTTTAAACAGTGGCAAGAAAACAGCAGAAATAAAGCAGTACCTGTAGAAAACGCTGAAAATAAAATTGAACCACTTGTGTTGAAGGATGTAACTAATGTAAGTGAATTAATTGTTTGCAGGAACAAAATTTACACTTTATTTTAAAGACATTTTTTAAATTAAAATTTAAACAACCATGATTATTTTTAGTTAAACGACAATTGAATCGGTCATTTGAGAAACAACATAAGTCAGTCTTTTAGCCAAAATGAGATTATTACGATTTTGAACCCTATAGACGTAGACGCGTGTTCCAACGAGAAACCACATAAGTCAGATTAGGCATTATGTTTAGATGCTGGGTATAAGTATTTGATATATTTGAGAAACAACATGTCATATGACTTATGTGGTTTCTCAAATGAACACTGGTGAAAATTTTTCTCTTTCATTTGGACGACCGCACGTCGATACATGTTGCACTTGCGAAGAACTTTCAGTTAAAATTAATAGTAAATTTCTTAATGATACTGCCAAAAAAGGTGGCAGCTGCAGAAAAAATGGTCCATGTTAGAAGTAAAAAATTTTTCAACAAAATAAAAGAAATTAAAAGATATTTTAAAGGTGGACAAGAGAGTCGGAGCTATTTGCGTAGATTATATGCAAAATTTGCAGTTACAGTGCATACCAGTACAGGATACGTTTTATCTTCGGCAATTGACAGTGAGCGTCTGCTGTATACATAACTTAAGAGATGACAGTGCCGATTATTATGTCTACCATGAAGGCATTGGAACTAAAGGACCAAACGAGGTTGCATCGTTCATTTTAGACTACGTCAAGAGATCAATGGAAGGAGTCGAGTTTCTTCATGTTTTCTCAGATGGGTGTAGTGGCCAAAACAAAAACCACACATTAATTAGATTTTTTTCCGCTTTAATATCTTTAAATAAATTTAAAACTATAGACCAATATTTCCCAATCAGGGGTCACACGTTTCTCCATTATGATAGGGATTTCGCCGTTTTAAAACGAAAAATAAAGACCTGTGACCGCAACTATACGCTCAAGGAGGATATTGAGTTGATAGTAACATCTAGTAATAAGAAAAAGTTCACTGTTGTTCTTCTGGACTCTAACGATATCATAAATTTCAAAGATTGGTTGCCTCGTTATTATAAGAATATATTGAATCAGTTACAAAAAGAGTACCCAAGAGCGAAAAAGTCCTGTTTAAAATTAGTCAGTTCATGCACTTCAAACAGTCATATCAGCATGATGGTGTTGTTTTAGCTAAAACTTTCATTGACGGATTTGAGGCAAATACATTTCGTTTAAGAAATACATCCAAAGAAAGGATATCTCTTCCTACTGCTAAAGCATATACTGCTGGGGGTATACCAATCAATAAAAAGAAGATGGATAACCTTCTGCAGTTTAAGTCATATCTTTCCGAATGGGAAGATGTACAAGAATTTTATAATATAATATACCAGTGGTCGTTACTGACGCAAACGATGATTATAAAGTTTTGGACTAAAAATAATCTCTAAATATTGTATAAACTTTAAACGTTATTTACTAAATATTATTTGTAACCTAAAATATATTTGTTTATAATAAAATGTAGTTTAAATATTGTTCAGCCATCCTCAGCCATTACAAAAACTCGTTAATTTGAGAAACAACATAAGTCATTAAGTTTCAATATTTTTTTTCTCTGCAAAATGGTGTGCATTTTTTTTGATACCCTAACTTATGTTTATTCAACTACTTTGAGAAAAAAATAATTAGGGTTTTATGCCTCCTCAATAAGCTGGTCTTGAAAGTTTTTTGTGCTCCTGAAAAATTCACATTATTTGACTGATGTCGTTTCTCAAATGACCAGTTCAATTTTGGAAGTGAGAAATGTTCAGAGACGATTATTTCTGGGAGTTCTGATGTAGACGTTACTAATGCATCGGTAGATATGTCAAATAAATTAACACAAAAACAAGTAATTATTATTATCTTTTGAACTTTGAGCAGTCTTGGAAAGAAACTGTCGAAGTAAGTAAAGTTGATGATAGTACCACTGAGACTTCTAAAAATTCATCAGAAAGTGAAATTATTCCTAAGATAAAACCTGTCATATTTACACAGGTAAGACATTCAGAAAGAAAGTTTTCAATCATAGTCACTGATTTTTTAACACGCTTTTATTAGCTTCACCTGTATGTTTGCTTGCTTGCTTGTTTGTTTGTAACCGACTCTTTGGACTCGATTTTGACCCACTTTAAACGGACAGATTTAATTGAAACTTTGTACACTTACGAAGAACCGGTAACAATACAATAATTTGATAAGTTTATATCATTATCCTGATCAGGTTCGCCAATCCTTTCCTCACGTATCCCTGCGTGAAAGCAAAGGCTTAATATGTAAGTAGATTCCGTAATTGTTAATTAGCTCGGTGGTCGAGTGGGTTAAGGCAGTCGACGCGAAACGACAGACTCCTCCGGCGTGAGTTCGAACCCCACGGCTGAAATAAAAAAATATTTTTTTTTTTTCAGAAATATCTGTTGGATCGTAATATGTTATAATATCAGCATCAATAAGCAATATAAATATAGTTTAAAACAACTAAAAAAACACGCTTTCATAGCACATCAAACTAAAAAGTTAAAAATAAATATAGTTTAAAAAAAACTAAAAAACACGCTTTTAAAGTACATCAAACTAAAAAGTGAAAAATAATTATTAATATAAACTGAAAACAATAATGAACGAAAAATACTAGTATTATTGTGAAAAAAGCGTGGGGCGCTTTGTGCCATATTTTTCATATATCGAGCAACCCACGCCTTTTTCACAATAATACTAGTATTTTTCGTTCATTATTGTTTTCAGTTTATATTAATAATTATTTTTCACTTTTTTAGTTTGATGTGCTTTAAAAGCGTGTTTTTTAGTTTTTTTAAACTATATTTATTTTTGTACTTTTAGAAAAGTAACAATGCGCTCGTCAATACAAAGTTAGACGAATTGGAAGCGACTCCAATTAATGAAAGTGCCCAAGTTAAAGAAAGTAACAAAACAACAGAGTTTTCGGTAAATGAAGTCTCTTTTGGAGAAACAAAATGAAAATAACTATTCGGTGGAAGCACTTGGAAAGAAAAAAAATGGCTAAAATAAATATACCGGTAAGACATTTTGTAGGTTTTTATGTAAATTTGACGCGGTTAAAATGTTTTACTTTTAGAGTAATAGTCATGAACAACACTTAGTAGAAGTTAGTGATCGTAGAGGAAGAGTGTGGGATAAAAAAGATCGTTGCCCGTACTGTAATAAAGATGTGACAAATTTTTCCCAACATTTATTTCGGAAACACTCAAGAGAGGAAAGTGTTTCTAAAATTTTGGAAGTTCCAAAAGGAAGTAATGAAAGGAAAAAAATTTATTGACTTACTGAGAAAGCAAGGAAACTTTTCGGTTTATTCTGAACACATTGTCCGGCCTGTCCAAAGACCCACATCAAACTCTACCAAAATTACTTTATCAGATGACTTTTTACTTTGCAAATATTGTAAACGTTTATATAAAAGAAACTCGCTTAGCAAGCACGCTAAAATTTTTTTTTTCAATAATGGAAATGATTCTGCAATTCGCTACTCAAGCGAAGGTCAAACCCTATTAGCCTTCCAAGAATCAAGAAAGCCTTTTTTGGATCATTTACGGTTAAAAATTGAGGTTTTTAATAAAATGCACGCAGACAGAATTTCATTAAATGATAAAACTGATGTCATTGTATGTCAATATGCAGAAGATTACCTACGGAAGCATAAAAGGCCACATATTAAAAACTTAGTTGGTAATAAAATAAGGGAATTAGGGAGACTTTTAATTCCTTTACAGGATATGTATAACATTAACTCAATGTTAGAGGCCTTAAAACCGGAGAACTTTGATAAAGTTGCTGCAGCTGCCAGAATTATAGCAGGATACGATGAAACGACTAAAACTTTTCAAGCTCCTTCTTTGGCAATGCATTTAAGAACGACTTCATTAGTTGTCTGCTCAGTAGCAAAAACTTTGATTCTCAAAAAATACCCTGTTCTGCCCATTACCAACTATGGGGAGGTCTTGAAAAATGTCAAAAACTTTCGTGGGTTGGTTAATTCAAATTGGAAATTTTAAATGGGAAGTTTAGCGTTAAAAGACTTGAACGAAAAACATTCCCTGAAACCTCAAACATTACCGTTAACACAAGACATAATTTTATTTACAGTTATAAAATAGCAGACGAAGCCTTAGAGAATTTGAGGACAAATTTAAAAGATTTAGAATCATTTCAGAAGCTATCAGAGGCAGCTCTTGCTTTGACAGTTCTGATAAATAGAAAGAGAGTAGGGGATGTTCAATATATGAAATTACAATCATATGAATCTGTGGTAAATAGTAATAAAGAAGATTGCCTTAATATTCTTACTGACGCTGAAAAGGAATTAACAAAACATTTTAAAAGGGTTATAACTGTGGGAAAAGGAAGTAAGCCAGTTCCCATACTTTTCCTTAAGAGGGTTTAGGAATTTGTAGACATGATGTTGTTAGGAAAACAACTACTGTTGTTCCCAAAGAAAATCCCTTTTATTTGCCTTGGCCGGAAGTTGGACTGACGGATCAAGCACTTTAAGGAAATATGCAGTATCATGTGGAGCACAAAATCCAGCAACACTCACTTCTTCACGGTTAAGAAAACAAATTGCTAGTGTTACAAATTTTGAACCTTACCGAAATAGAAATGGAGCAAGTAGCTACTTTTATGGGCCACACCAAGAAAACGCACGAGGAGTTTTATAGGTATTTCAATTTTTTTATAAATATAAAAATTCAAACAGCAAATTTTAGAGTGAAATATACATTTTTATTAAATATGTAAAGGAAGTGGTCTGTTTATGTTAAATAATTTTCAATTTATTTGCATAGTTTTTAATGTTTTGACAATAATTAACATATGTTTAATTAGGTTACCCCAGGAGGTGTTCCAGACATCTAAAGTAGCAAAATTACTTTTAATGATGAAAAGGGGGATACGCAAAGAAGACCAAGGCAAAACTCTTAATGAAATAGATTTTCAATTACAAAATTGGGCAAACGATGAACTGTTTCAAGAAACACCTCAAGAAACTGACGGTAATAATTTATTCAGAACTCATTTTCAGCAATAAGAAATATTTCAAAATAGTTATTACATACGGAGTGACAACAAAATAATGTAAGTTCCTAAAAACAAAAAAAGTTTTTGGGAACGCACACGACTGTTATCACCCGGTATATCCATTTTAAAAAATAATATCGAAAAAATTATACGGCTTATTGAAGAGAGTGTATCTACAGAATTAATAGTTATTATAGATTTGTTTTCTTGACTTAGGTCTCTAGTTAAATAAAACCATTCTTAATATTTAAATAAAATCAAAAGACAATGTTGTTACTTGACGGTTCGTTCGCAGTTAAAATAAATCTATAAATAAATTAACAGATCGTAAAAATCGACTAGTATTTAATATTATTTAAATTTTCACATCTGATTTTAAATGAATCGGGAAATGAAGGAAGTATAAACAATCCTGCAGAAATTGTTTCCTTACCGTCCACATGACGCGATGTCAAACAACCCCAAGATAATGTCAGATGCCGAGGATCATGGACTCAAAAACATAAAAAAATAATGTTACAATTTTTTAAACGGCATATAAAAAACCAAATACCTCCAAAAAAAGAATGAATGTTTAAAGTTGAAAGAGGAGCATTTGGAGTTATTTAAAGAAAAAGGTTGGGTCTAAATTAAAGTTTTTGTGTATGTATTACAAGGAACAATAATTATAATTTTCTTTTGTCAACTGATTATTCTACCTATCACAGTAACGCAGTTTGGAAATAATGATCATACCATATGAATTTTTATAAATTTATTATCTTTGACAATGTAGATATTATTAATAGAGCAAAGACAAATGAAGTTTCACTTTTTTCTTATGATTTGGTCCTGCTGAGTTCCAACACTTTTGAAATTAAAATTTTCTTAATTCCTTGTTCTTGTAGCATACATATAAATTGTATTTAAAATACGAAGTAGGAGAACAATTATATATACACAAAGTAGACAGTTTACTGGATTTGTTTATATTGAAATAGATAAATAAAGTGTCGCGTCTTCTTAATTTTTTGGTATTGTAAAATTACAAATTTCACTTTTTTTTTGTAAAAAGCACAAATCTTATAGGCTTTAGGGCACAGGATTTATTTGTATTCTTTATGTAATTAAAAACTATAGCATCTAGCCATTGTTATCTATCACTTAAATATCAAGAAAAAAGTAAAATATGTATCCATCATTTACTTTATAATAAACAATTTCAACATATTTCTAACAAAACTAGGTAATTAAAATTTAATATTCCCAATCCCAATAATATAAGTACCCAAATAAAGTAATAGTTTTATTATCATTATTTTTTTCTCTAATTCATTTCTCTACTACATATTATAGTGGTCTGCAAATATCAGAATTATATATAAATTATGCAGATACAGTAGTAGTCAGCCCTACGTCCTTTTATTCTTGGAATAATTTGAAGCTTTACGCTCCGGAATTGCCCCCTCAAAGAAAAAAAATGAAACGACCATTTTCTCATGATTTGATTTGTTCCTCATTTTGTAAACACTTGAAATTACAATTTATTTAATTTGTTTTTCTTATACTGTAAATATATGTATTTCTTATTTAAAATACTAGCTAGGAGCTTCTAATTATGTACCGTAAAATGGGGTGAATAGAATCGATAAGGTGAATAAAGTCAAAACTTTACCATCACCTAAAAAGGGGCCTAAAATATTTTAGAACCACTTTAAGGTCAATCTGGCAACACAGTTTTGAAGAACTGGGCTATGCAGAACACTAAGCCAGTATCACTGCGCATGTCGATCCGTTGTTGTGATTCTGTGAAACATTACCTGAAATACAAATTACGTAGTGAAAAACATATCTTCGAAAACTTTGTTTGCACAGAACAAACTATCTGCGATTTGAGTCAGGTAACAATTCTTTTCAAGTTATTGCACTTTAATATAACTTATGTTAAAAGATATTTGTTCAATCTGGGTTTGTTTTTTTTTTAGAAGCTGTAATTTAAAATAAACACCTGTTGCTGGTGAGGTGGGGGTGAATCGAATCAAATGCCTAGGATATATAAATCAGACCCGCAAACAAAGCGGCAGAAAAAATATGACACGGCACTAATAGCAAGGGCCATATCTGTTATTGCTACAGGGAGAATGTCGATCCGAGAAGCATCGAGACAGTATAATATTTCATTCGGTGTCCTACAGAGGCGTGTTAAAAATCCAAATTTAAAAAAACAAGGTGGCCAGACTACATTAAGTGTAGTAGAAGAAAATACATTAGTGGAAAAAATAGGATTATGTGCAGAATGGGGCTTTCCACTTGATCTCTACGGATTACGTACAATAGGGAACTTGCCTATAATTTTAAAAATAAAAATAATACTAAAAAACATAGCGTAACGTTGTAATAAAACGTGTACTTCACAAAAAAATAAGTTTTCTAATTCCACGCGATCAGTATAAAGGATCTAAACAGCGATAAAATTGAAGTGGCCCGAAACAAGCTACTATTGACTGTGACGGCACACCATACCATATTCGGTAGTCGTCGCGCCGGGAAGCAATACAATCAGATGTTTACCGGTGTTATAAGACTGTGGTTGATTTGTTAGTGACTGTTCTGATATAAATATATAATTGTGTTTTATAGTACCGCTTATTGTAGTTGTACAGATATTTTAAAATGACTGATCAAGGTTTTTCAAAGGGCCAATCTGATAATTTGCCTAAAGTGGATATGTTTATTGTGGCATCTTTTATACAAAATAGTGAAAGTTTTTCCCTTGGAGAGGTCCGCGGGGTCAAGGCAGAGAAGTATGTATTTTTTTTAGCTTTTAGTAATAATTTATAAACATAAAATAGTTATGACTTGATCACGGAATAAAAAAGAAATAACTACAAAATGCTTAGTTGCAACTAAGCATTTTTAGCAGACTTATCTTATGTTTGAAAGAATTTAGGGTAATTCTTTACAACAGCCACTTCTATATTTTTCGTGTTTTTTTTTTGACACACGTGTAAAGTGTCTCTATAGAAGACATTTGCTGCAAAAGAAATGTTGCGCAAATGTATAATTACCTATCGTAGGTAATTTAGATATTCTAAAGCATAGAGAAATATTCTACGTTTTTTTTTATTCATTTCATTTAGAATAAATCGGAACCGTCATGGCTTAAATGGAAAATTAAAAATTATATTATAAGAAAAGTTGAAGTTTGAAATGTCACTTATTTGGTATCGATGGATTCAGAAAATTATGCAGAATTCAAAAAATAATATATAGGGTGTTCCATTTAAAAATCGAAAGCTAGCGAAACCGGAAGTGAAAAAAGAATCAATTGAATGTCAAAAAGTGCCGCTTATTATGTATATAGGATACCCCAAATTTCAATCATTTATTTTCAAAACTAAAGGAGAAAAGGAGGGTATACCATGATCCTGTTACACCCGGTATATCTGCATTTACTGAACAGTTAGTTGTATTATTACACAAAAACTAAAATACTTTCAGATCCGGAAGAAAATCCTATGGGGACGCAGCTGTGGGATGGGTACAAGTTCTAAGGAAGAATAATATATGCACAGTAAAGGCCAAAGTAACACCTGAACACAATATCAGAAAAAAACAGAATACAGTAACTTGTAATATTGATGAAGAATCCGAAAATGTCATAGATGTACAATGCCATGATTGTGCTGCTTCATCAGGTAGATACCCTTTGAAATAATTAACAATCAGTTACATAATTATTCTATAATTACAGGTGGCTGCAAGCATGCCATAGCATTTCTAATGTGGCTTCACAGAAGAAGTGAGGAACCATCTCCAACTGAAGTGGCTTGTTACTGGGCAAAGAGTAAACTTTCAAAAATTGGATCTTCCATTAAATTTCTAACATTAAAAGACTTTGGTGCAAAGGCAGAGTTAAGTTCAGATGAGGAAAGTTCACTTTTTTTAAAAGAAGTTATAGATAAGGGCACAGCAAATCTTTCAGAGAGTCAGCTTTTAAGACATTTCAAACCTAATAAAATAGCAGAAAATTTAGGACTATACCAACTTATGGTTAAATTTGTGTCTAGTGGACAAAGTGCACGGAGTTTTTCCGATTTTGTTCTCAGATGATGGACACACAGTTATGTTCTGAAGCTGCTGTAAAGACAAGGGAACAATCAAAGTGCAGTTTGTGGTTTGAACTGCGATATGCGAGAATAACTGCATCGAAGATTTACGATGCTGCACACTGCAAGAAATGTGATGGTGTTTTTGTCAACCGAATAATTGGCGTCTCAAAGTTTAAACCCACTGCGGCTATGACAAGGGGAATGAATACGTTTAGAGAAAAGTGTAATCCCATGTTTGGAAAGAAAATTTACAGGAAAGTTCAGTCAGACTGGTTTGAAGTTGAATGCGAATCATCCTATTTTTGGAGCAGCACCTGACGCTATATGCGATGAATTTGTTTTAGAGGTGAAATGTCCACAGTCACAAAAAACTGTTGCAAACTATTTGACAAAAGATAATGAGGTAACCGCCAAATACAAGGCTCAAGTACAGTTACAAATGTTTTTCTGTGGCAAAAAAAAAATGTTTATTTTGTGTTGCGGATCCAGATTTTGAAAAAAATTCAAAATTCTACTATACATGGGTAGAGTATGATGAAGATTATGTGAAATTTATAATGCATACAGCCGAATGTTTCTGGCGTGAAAACATTTTACTTCTCTTTATAACTCTGTTAATAATTCCTTATAAATTTATTAAGTAGGTTAAAAATAAAAGAAGTGTTTTAAAAAATTTGTTTGTTTTAATAAATGTTACGATAGAAGTAAAAAATTACTTTGGTCATTTTATTTATTATGTAACCACATAGAAAATATTCATTAGAATATAGTACAAATAGAAGAATATATCCTATGCAAATATTAAAAATGGCGTGTATCGCAAAAATGTTATCGGCCTGAAATTACTCCAGATTGCAAGTTAATTAGACCACAAGCTATTTTAATTATGAGATCAGTATATGGTATTAATTTATTGTCAATACAGGCATGAGGGGCCAAAAATGAAAACTCTCTTAGTCTACGTATAACCCTTTCAACATGGATTCTCAAACTTGCTATTCTTTTTTGTTTCCAGTACTTCTGTTTTACTAGATTTTAGACTCGCTGAGACACTTGGTGGTCTAACTAATACACAACCTTTGGTAACTAGTAAATGCTCAATATGCTTAAAGCCTCTATCTGCCATAATAGCCACACCTGGGGGAATAACATCTAAGAATCCACAGTTTTCGATTATAACTGCATCAGATGTTCGTCCTCCATAACCAGTCGAAATAAAATTTACAATGCCATCAGGAGTACACGAAATTAAATACTTCAGTGTGTTGCATTTTTTGTACTCTGACCAGGTTAAAGACTGCTTAACTGAATCAGACGGCTTTTCTATCTCAATTTCTAAGCAATCGATGATACATAAAACATTGTTATATCGAGCTCGAAAAGCCAATGGCAAATTTGATTTGACAGAAGTAGGTTGGGCTGTTAAAATACATTTTCTCAAATATTTACTGATGACAGGTAAAGACTTTGAAAATATTTTAGAAGCGTTACTCTTGCTTGTACCAAAATCATCCGCCAATGATGTTAATGATTGTCCCGTCCTTATTTTTTTTAAAGTAAGGAATATGTACATATTTTGTATTTTACAATATTTTTGAAGTAACTGAAACGTGTAGAAAGCATAGTCAGGTAATCCCATATATAGCCTAGGCCTGTACTGCAATTTTATAATAGTACATTCCAGACACGAGTTTTTAAATTGTTTTTTCTGTTCTTTCTCAAGGCCGTCCACCTCTTCACATGACTCAGAATAGTTACTTATACTGTCATTATCTTCTTCACAACTTTCTTCGCTTGTAAGTGAGCATGTAAGGCTTTCACACACATTTTTTACAGAAGCAGTTGCTTCTGTTGTTTTTTTAATCGGTGTAGTTTCCACTGTTTCCAATAATTTAAATGAGGATAAACCTACTGTAACACCAAAATGTAAATTACACTGTATATTTTTATTTCTCACTTTAGGACGAACTTGGGTTGTCATATCCTTTTTGTTAATAGCAGTTGTTAACGTTTCCCCACAATCATTTGCATCACTTGGAGATTGGACAGATTGTATACTACTTTGGTCTACTTGCATATTGCCTAGGTCTTCTGCAGATAATGTTGATGTAGAAGCTACTGCGTCATCAACGATTCTTCGTTTGGCCCTTTTGAGGGCTGCTGATTTTGGAGGTTGGCTGAACGCCCTTTTTCTGTCCGGCTGACAGTCAAATATGTGGGGTACGACATTAGGCGTCATCTTTTTTCGACCACCCATAAGCTTAAATTTAATGTAGTTATCCATATCTTCTTCTAGCTGCAACAAATATTAACATTTTGAAACTAGAGGAAACATTTTATTCTTCGCAGACAGTAGTGTTATTGAACTTTTATATAATTGTTGCACATTCTGTAGGATACTCTTCGCAGTTTTTTGAAAAGAATCTTGTGTTTGTCTTATAAACTTCATTCTTACAATACCTAATGTATTGATCACATATTTAATTTTCAATTTTTTTTCATCTCCCGATGATGCCGACTGCGTAGGCGAAATTTGTGGTAGTATATTTTACAACATTTTGGTGTCTATAGAAAATTACTTCAATTTTAGTAGCACATTGAAAATTGCAACCCTCTGTAGATTCATATTTTTAAATAAAATGTCCTATAACTTTTTTATTTACTATTTGATTTTTTTCAAAAACAATGGATTTCTTCCTCTAGCTAACACTAACTTATAGCCCAAATTTCAATTCGAACGGACTTTTTTTTCTTTAGTTATCGTGCTTACAAGAAACGTGACGGACAGACAGACGGACGGACAGATGAACAGACGGACATTTTGAAAGTTGTTCAGAATTCGATGACGAACGAAATGATTTTTTCTCTGCGAGCGATATTAACGATTTTAGAAATGTCCCGATCAAATGCAATATACTCTTCGTAATCGTATTTGTGAAGAGTATAATAATAAATAGCTGTTTACTTTCGCACCAGGAAATTACCTTTACTTTTAGTATCACTAAATTACATTATATCTACTAATCTTATTTTCTAACATTGTATACACATTCTTTCTTTAATCCTACCCTAATTAAAATTCAATAATTCGGAATTCGGAATATTTTATTGCCCGCCTGCGAAAAACTAGTAGATAGACATATAGTATTTAATAATGTACTTACATTAAAATGATGTTCACACACATGTAGAAACCTACTGCTCTGTGAAATGTCTTTTTCATTTCTTCTACACGCCTTTAGCCATTTTGATCGACGAATCTTATCTTCTGGCAACATTATAAATATTTTATCTGGCACTTTTACTGTAGTATTCTTACACAACGGTACAATGCAATATTTAAAATAAGGAGTTTTTGTTTCCATTTTAAGTATCTATACACTTAAAATTTATGGCGATGCTGGTATTTTTACGGCTGAAATCAAGTAGTCGAGTGCTGGGATCTCCGTCGTGGTATGGTGTGATGTCACGACTACTCCCGCGCTTTTGAACCTGTTTGAAACGGTTCGCTCGCGCGCGAAACTTTAATAATTTATAACAAATTTATTATTGGGAATTAAGGCGTCATATTTTGCATATCTTATTTTTTAGTATTGTAGAACATTTTTATGAAGTAAAAAAAAATGTGCAAGTTCCCTATTGTGAAATCATATTTAGATCGAAAAGACAAAACAGTGTTGAAGTTTAAAGATAATATGCCAGGTAGAGATTTTGCTTTTGGGTTTTTGTCTAGACATAAAAAACAGGTAGCAGTTCGATTATGCCAGAACATTAAGCGATCTAGAGCGGCTGTCTCCTCTAAAACTATAAATGACTATTTTGATAATTTAACGGAAACCCTAAAGGATATCCCCACCTAGTAACATAATTAACTATGACGAAACAAACTTGAACAATGACCCCGGGAAGCGAAAAATCATTACAAAGCGCGGTTGTAAGTATCCTGAGAGAGTGATGAATCAAACAAAATATGCAGTTTCCATTATATTTGCTGCCTCTGAAGACGGTGTGTTATTACCAAGTTATGTTGTCTACAAAGCGAAACATCTCTATTCAACTTGGATTCAAGGAGGTCCAAGTAAATTAAATTTCTAATTTGATATCCAAGTTACAGCGCATCAAATTTGAAAAGTGACCCCATTCACCCCATTTTACGGTACAAAATATAGTGACTTATGCAACAAGAGTAGGTATACAAAGCCGTTTCTGCGCCACTTAGGCGATTTGAATGACATGGATGGCATGTGTCCATCAGGAGAGACCATTCTTCGGGGATCGTCGTCAATGACCAGAAGGTCTTCGGACCAGAGGCTTCTGAAGAGTTCTTCGGGGATCGTCGTCAATGACCATAGGGTTAGTTCAAATTTCTGCCGCTCGGATTTCATAGGTGGCGCTGTCGAAGAGTTCTTCTGGGGCCCGTTGGCTTCGTGTGATCGTCAATGACCAGAGGCTTCTGAAGAGTTCTTCGGGGCAATGACCAGAGGCTGTCGAAGTGGAGCTGGCCCGTTGCGATTTCTTCGGCGTTGACGTCAATGACCAGAGGGTTAGTTCAAATTTCTGCCGCTCGGATTTTATAGGTGGCGCTGAAGCGAGGCTCTGAAGAAGTCGGTTAGTTCAAAGCCGCTCGGGACGTGACTTTAGTGTAAACAAATTCAAGCCGCTAGACTAAACAAACTGTGGATTCTAAGAAATGACTCGTGGGAACGCAGGTGTCTTCAAGGTCTAAAGACTAAAAAATAGGATTCTAAGAATCTGCCTGCGTCACAGCAGCGAGGGAGCGGTTGCTGGAATTATGGGTAGAGTGGAGCGGGAAATTTGAAATCTGAGGATGTTCATACAGTGGAGCGGGAAATTTGAAATTTGAATTATGGGTAGAGTGGAGCGGGAAATTTGAAATCTGTTGATGGGTTGAGTGGAGCGGGAAATTTGAAATTTGAAGGAACTTGGCATGCAGTGGAGCGGTTGAAATTTGAATTATGGATTGGTAACAGTGGAGCGGATGCTGGAGGTTGGTAACAGTGTGGGCGATAAATTTGAATTATGGATTGAGTGGAGCGGGAAATTTGAAATTTGAGGAATTCGAATTATGTAATTTTTTAGAATAGTATTATTTAGTGGAATGCATATTTTATTTGAGAATATAATAAAACAAGGAGTTGGAACATATATTTTTTTATTTTTTTCATCATACAAAAATAAGTGTATAATTGTATTTGAGAGAGAGATTATGTTTTTGATATTTTCTTTACAAGTACAGTTTCAATTATCAATGCTAAATTTTTTATTCTTCGCTGAAATCGTTCGTGATCTACAGTGTTCTGTATCCAGCAGTCTCCTCGTCTCGACATCTGGTGAGCAAAGGACCAATGAAGAATATATCGAACTCTAACCTCATCACTGAACTGGACTCTCTTTCCCTGTCGTTGTTCTATTTCAAAGTTTTTTAATTCCGTACCAACAACATACATTTTTTTCCTTTTGTAATTTTAATTAGACACTTTAACAATAAAATTGAAGTACAAAGTACTAGGTAGCAGAGCAGATCTATAACTGACGACTCAGTAGTACTGATTGAATAACTTGGTTTGGTAACGGGGCTCTCCACAAACGTAATCCAGTCGAATTCAACAATGTTACCATTTTGAAATTGTTTTTGTATTTGATATTTTGTTGTGTTGCTAGGTATAGATGTTGTAAATGTAGGTACACTGTTGTTGTTAATTACAGTATACGGCAACATCTTTATCCATTCACTGTTGTTGTCATCGAAACGGACATTGATTTCTCTAGGATTGAATGGATTGTAAATATACAGAGTGTTCTGGAGCACAGCACACAGAATAATCAATCGTGAA
Source organism: Rhamnusium bicolor (assembly GCA_029963845.1). NCBI lineage: Eukaryota > Metazoa > Arthropoda > Insecta > Coleoptera > Cerambycidae > Rhamnusium > Rhamnusium bicolor. The sequence goes on along the minus strand of JANEYF010002429.1, from coordinate 85,983 downwards.
CTTAACATTGTCCTATCTCTCAATATACTGTTTAATTACAGGTACGTAACCCAATTTATTTGCATACAGCTACCTCCCAACTTTTTCCACAGGCTACGCAGATTTTAATGCGAAAACTACAGTTTATACAGCTTACAATATGTCCGCATGGTAGAAATTTCACTTCTTGATTATTTATTTGGCAAATTTTACATTTCTGCTCTTCTCTTTTACGCCACTCGCACAATTTACAACAACTGTTTATAGAACTGGCTATATGACCGCATGGTAAAAATACTGGATTTTCAGAGTGTTTTGACATTTTGCGGAGTAATTCTTCGTGCTGCTGTTGAACGCAAAATTTTTCCACAACGCCTTCTGTCACTAAATACACTTTTGTTGTTGTTGTTGATATTTAATGATTGAAAACTTGAAAACACACACTGTTTTTCTTCGTAAAAGTTTATAATACTTTTCAACTGTTCTAATTTTTGACAATGTTCTTCTAGTAATAAATTAAAATCGTTCAAAGAAACAGACATGTTACTGCTATGACATCTAGTAAATAACTGAATAATAATAATTAACAGAGACCAGAGGTGAATCGTGGAGGTGAGGGAAAAGAAAAAACAACCAATAAGAGATATGTATGTTTTTTATTTAGGCAAATTCGAATACAACCAATTATAAAGCTTAAAACTATTTCTTAAACTGCACATATACTTTTTATAATTATTAAAATGATATAAACACAGAGGTAAATCTTTACAGAAATTTGGAGGTTGTTCCATGGTAACATTAAGGTGTTCCACATTGACCACAGATGGAGTTGTGATCTCCAAGTCATGAAGTCTTTTTTTCAAGAAATTCCTGTTTCTGATGTCCTTTTACGTATACAATATTAACAGCACAAAGGTGATTGCGCAATATTTCATTCAGATCCTCGTCATTTACGTAACCGTTGCTATACTTCAAACCATGATGATTACATTCTAAATATTTCACCTGTCTTTTTAAATCAGAACTTAACGTACTGTATGGCACTGGAGATTTAATCAAATAGTGAGAATTTTGTTGTCCATTAACGAACGATATTTCTTTGGGGTAAAATTCTGGGAGACTAAATCCCTGAATGTCAACAACAACTAATTGCATGTTTATCAACGTATTGTTCTTACATTACTGACATAATATGGTAATCTCTCTGCCTCTTATTACGTAACATTTCTTACGACTCCACTTAAAGGTAAATATTCCATCACTCGGTCGTGAATAATTATGCAATAAGTCTTAGTATTCTTTGGGAATGATTTTCTGCTTTCAATCTCTATTTTGATGTCTACAGTAGAGGATTTTATTGAATCATTTCTCTTGGAACAATCTATAACGAATAAGGCCCGATTACTGAAAGCCATGAAGTCCAGCATTGGTTTATTGTTGGAAGCGAATAATTTTGAGAACTGGGTATACATATAATATGCTTCAGAATATTTTCTAGAGTTGAAATCCAATTGCATATCTTCATAAGGATAATATTCAGAATTTAGCATCAATTTTATATTAGGTACATCAATATTATCGAATTGGGTGACATCTTCCATCTTTCGGCCTTTTTTATTAGTTTGAAATGCTACGATAATGTATCGGGGGCATTCCACACTAGCACATGTTTTAACGGACCAAATTTGTTTTGTAGTACCATTCGTTAGTGCAGGAAGCTCATGAAGTTCCCACTGTCTAAATGGCATTAAGATCGGTTTATCGTTGTTTATTTCAGCTAGCAAATTCAACTTTGGAACGTCATTTAAAAATACATGTTTAACCTTTAATTCAATATTGGTTATGGTCAATTCACCAGTAATATCATCTTTCGATACTTTGAAACAATCGTTATCGCTACGAGCTCTAATTAATCTCAAAACTTGTTTACCAAACACCACTCTCTTATAATCATGAAAGAAACCAAATAAATGCCACAAAGGTATCCTTAAGAAGAATGTCGTTTTTGTGGGATCGTATGTTACCAACTGACCTTCGGGATAATTCCAGCCTCCAATACTAAGAGAATAATCATCTCTGTCATAGCACAAGTAGCTTTTTATCAAGCTCACCGTTCCAGGATCACGTACCTTATCTAATTCCTTCCCATTTAATTCATAACTTATAGAATCGAATAAATACGCTCCCGCGTTATTGGTAAATTCAATGGTACCCGTACCAGTAGCGTTTTTCTTTAAAGTGCCCTCGATAGATATGGCGGCTTCGCTCATCAACAACAATGCATCCTGTTGATAAATAGCAATTTCTATTTCATCGTTATTTCCAAATGATTTTACAAAAGGATAGTACGATCGGATCTCCTCCCTGACGATGGACTCATCGTAACTTGGGTCTTGAAATAATTGTAGTTCTTCCAACATTATAACCCAAAGATTTTAAATATAAAATATTAGCTGGAGTTAAAATGGAAGTTGTCGTTGTCCTCTCTGAACACCGATTAAGTACTGAATGATGTCGGTTAAAAGAATTGTCGTTTATATAGTTTTTAGATTTAAATATCAACCTCCTCATAGTAATTTTCTTAGTTCTAACCTTACAATAACTTCTTCTCCTCGAAAATTGACAGGCTCGGAATTCTGATCGAGTATCTTCAAGGTGATATTACGTATTTCTTGTTTGTTATTCACCGGTAGAAAAATCAAATTATTGGGTTCTATATCTATAGCGTATCCGGGGTCGACTTTCAAACCAAATTCAAAAATCGTATGTGATGGCTTATTATTGTAAAACGCTCCTGCTGTAATATTACAGTCCACGTGGATGGTTATAACTTTAACTATTTTAACGGGTAAATCAGATTGATATAATTTATCAGGTTTTAACACTTGAGCACTGTAACCTAATAAAGTGGCCAAACTATCTTTAGGTGTAAAATTAATTTCGTGTTTACTTTTAATTTCACACTTGAGCGTATTATTATTAGGTTTCAATGAAAAATAATCACTTTGCGTTACACCACTACGTATTAATTTATTCTGCAGATAAGATTCGATGTCGCTTATCTCGTATGATCCGGTAGGTATTTCTATGACTTTCTCCTTAGATTTATCACCAAGTTCCCAGTAATAAAACTTATTATTTACACCTTGCTCGATGTTAGGTATACTGTTGTAGGTGTGAAGACCAATCAGTGCTAGCGAATAATCGTACTGGGGATCGAGTTCAATGGGATTATAAAAGTCTACAGACAGCGTAGATCTTCGACCTCTTAATGTGAATATTTGAGACATAATGAATGTAAATCATACATGTTTGTTGTTTTTATAGAGAAATTCTAAACATAAATGACCACAGTTTGTTGTATTGTATGTTTGAAGAGTATCAGGATTATATTTAATTTTACATTTCGTGTCAAAGTATCGAACTAATTCTATTGGTGGTTTCAATGATCCGAAGCTATCGAAATATATAACAGAATCATTAGTTTTCTTGTATGCTACCCAATGCGTACCCGGACCCTCTACTCTGTCTAAGTTAATAATGGCACTTTCATATTTTCTAGGTGGAGATGATGGTAACGAATCACGCATAAAGACGCCTCTGAAATGTGGAATTTTTTAACTTTTTAACATAGTTCAACAGGTCCGTATCGGAAAGTACTCTATTGGGTAGCTTCAATGGTAGTTTTTTTGTTTTTTCAGATATAGTCCATATCCATTCTTATATGGTTTCATGTAGAGCCCGGATCCTTTTTTCCCCAATGCTATGGCCTCCATGGCTTTATTATGCCTTCCATCTTCGTCCAATTTTTTCTTAGTATTTTTAGCAACTATAACTGCCTTGGCGACTCCGGCTGCACCTCCTGCCAAAGCTCCTAGTGCACTTAAACCAGCAAAGATTGGTATCAGTGGTAAAACACCGCCAGTCTTTGGCAAAGGTAAAACACGAGGTGTATTGATTCTTTTCCGACCTCCAGCATTCTTGACAGCAATTCGTGCTGCTTTCACCGTCATTGCACTATCTTTTTTTATATTATGACTTGCATGTTTTTTCAGTAATTTAGTCACATCTGACAGGACAGTCTTTCGAAATCCAACTTTTTTTCCTGATATCTAATTTTCGTTTCTGTGCATTACACATCATACCCATACCTAACTTCCGTTTAGCCTTCATTGTATTAGTAATTGCCCAAGCGGCTGCCTTTTCCCCAAAACTGGCGTCTTTTGATTTAACACGTTCCCAAGCACGCTGTTCAAGTTCGTAATCAGTCTTGTGTCTATCTTCTAAATTGGAACTTTTACTGCAGGCAATATCGTGTTCACGACAACTTCTATCTAGAAGATTAATACCAGGGTCCCCGCGACTTAGGCGTTTTTCCAACTTTGTACCGGGTCCACAGTATTGATATCCCGGTATATGTAACTCGAAAGGTAGTTTGCTAATTAGACTATTAACGATTCCTCCACCGTGCTTCCTCGGCGTCATCTAGATTGTTAATGATGATAAGTGTATGGAAACTTCTATATAAAGCGTTGCATAATCAAAAAAGATATGAGTCAATAATGCACGTTCAAAGACAACAGGTGTCACTACCTGTGGAGAATCTGGATCTCTTAACAGATAAATCTGGTGGAGAGAAGAAACATGGCGAGTTATTTCCCAGCACACTAAGAACGATTATATGTGGACCTAGTGGAGCCGGTAAAACTAATTTGTTATTGAGTCTATTATTCGATCCTAATGGACTGTGGTTTGAGAATATATACGTGTACTCCAAGTCATTATATCAACCCAAATACAAATTGTTAGAGGAAGTGTTGAAGAATGTAAAAGGTGTTAGTTATTTTCCATATGCAAGTAGTGAAAGTATAATCGATCCATCTGAGGCTAAAACTAATTCAGTATTCATTTTCGACGATGTGGCTTGCGATAAACAGGATAAAATAAGAGCATATTTTAGTATGGGTAGACATAAACTTGTGGACTGCTTCTATCTCTGTCAGACTTGTACTCGTATACCTAAGCACCTTATTCGGGATAACTGTAACTGTATAATATTATTCAAACAAGATAGAATGAATTTGCGACATGTATATGATGATCACGTGACACCTGATATGTCACTCGATCAATTTGAGGATATGTGTAGACAATGTTGGAACGATCAGTATGGTGTAATGGTTATCGTGAATGATTTTGATTTACATAATGGTCGTTATCGAAAGGGTTTTGATCAGTATATAAGCATATGATTTGAATAATTCAGTTATTAGTAAACAAGTATTCAAATAAACAGACCTGTTTAAAAGATGTACAGACCTGTTTAAAATCTAAACAGACCTGTTTAAAAATCTGAACAGACCTGTTTAAAACCTGTACAGACCTGTTTAAAACCTGTACAGACCTGTTTAAAAATCTGAACAGACCTGTTTAAAACCTGTACAGACCTGTTTAAAACCTGTACAGACCTGTTTAAAACCTGTACAGACCTGTTTAAAAGCTGTACAGACCTGTTTAAAAGCTGTACAGACCTGTTTAAAACCTGTACAGACCTGTTTAAAATCTAAACAGACCTGTTTAAAAAACTATACAGACCTGTTTAAGTCCTGTTGTTTTGTTCAACAATGGAGACTAATAAAATAACTTTCGAGATGTATAAGAGAGCCAAGAAGGTAAAACCATATGTATTGGAAAAAGATAAGAAACTTAAAGAAAAAATTAATAAAGCATCCAAAGCTATTAGAAAGAAGTATTTGGCATTAAAATTGGGTAAAGCTGAGGAAGATGAAGGCCTTAATCGATTATTGAAATCCGTTATCGATCCATTAAAAGAACTGAAGAAATCTATGGATATGTCGGTGAAAATGACTAAAGGTAAAAATATTAGATCATCACAAAAAACACCAGTAAAACATAAAGAAGATGAAGAAGAGGAATACTCTATCGTTGAAGATACATACGAAGAGGCTAATAATAAAGAATATTTTGAGCAGTATCCTTCTTTAACTAAGCATTATATAATAGGACTTTATAACAAGAGCGAAGATTTCGATAAAACATATGGTGTCAGAGTCAATTTTGAAACGAATAAATTTTATATCGGTTCTACAGAATTACATATCGGTCCAAATGCTGAAATAAATATTCGTAATAAAATGTATCCTGGAAAACAGGGTTTATACGAATTGCTATTTATGAAGAAACCTAAAGGTTACGACGAACAGGATTTACATGTTTATAAAGATATTTTAGAAGTCAGTAGCGCACATAGAAGAAATTATGATCCCTTAAATCAATTTAATGGAACTCGATCTTTTAAGTATACTGAAGTGATAAAGCCGTTATTTAAAAGTAAATCATCACCACGTCAATCATATAGCGGAGAACGTATAAGTATGGTTTACAATGAAAAACCTATTGAATATGTTTACTGGGATGACGTCAACGAACTAGTTGATAGGTTAAGACTTTTAAATGCCTCAAAGGCTGCGGGAAACACCGATTCTCATGATAATGAAATTTTAGCGATTATTAATGAATTACGTGAGGCTGGAGTTATTTATTAAATAGTGTGTATGTGTAATTTACATCATTTCCATGATGAGTCTCGATAAGTTCGGAAGGTCAGCTGCTCGTAGCAGTGATAGCTAGCTCACATCTATTATCACAATATCGCCGTGGTTTAGTTTTCACCGCAGATGGAAATATTGATATTGAAAAACTAAAGCTGTGTAATGTTCAGTCTCCTACGGAGGACGATGATGCTACTAACAAAAAATATGTAGATGATAAAATAACCTCCATTGAATTAAAGTGTACCGGTCAACTGACACAATTCACGTCAGATTTAGCTGAACAAAAAGCATCACTGACAACCATCGAAAAATCTCTTGAAAAATTAAAAACTGTTGTGACTGCCATAGATACGAGCGTTGCATCTCGAAATGCTATAAAAGTACATGCTAATACGTCCGAGGTTAATTTGCTTTAATAACATCGATTTAGCTGCACGCGCGATGAACCATTCAAATGAAAAAATTCAAGTGGTTAACGAACTACATAAGCCTGCACGTAAAAATTTCAATCGCAGGCGTACAATAATAAAAGGTATTGACGACTTGTGGCAGATTGATTTAGCTGAAATGGGTAATTATGCTAGAGAAAACAGTAAAAATAGATATATATTGATTGTTATCGATTGTTTTTCAAAGTTCGTATGGGCGAAACCTATAAAAAGCAAGGATGGTCCCGTCGTTACGCAGGCAATGGACGAAATTTTTAAGGAGAGTAAGAGAACATGTAAAAATTTAAATTCAGATCAGGGTACTGAATTTTATAATGTTCATTTTAAAAACTTGATGAAAAAGTATAAAGTTAACCATTATAGTACATATAGTACAAAAAAAGCTGCCATAGTTGAAAGAGTCATAAGAACATTAAAGGAAAGATTATATAAATATTTTAGTTTAAACGGTTCATACAGATGGATAGACATACTTTCAGATATTGTTAAAGACTATAATAATCGTTGGCACAGAACAATCAGAATGAAGCCCTGCGACATATCTAAAAGTAATGAAAAGAAAATTTTAAATTCTGTCTACAAGCACATTAAGTTGGCAACACCGCGACGCTACAAGGTTGGCGACATTGTACGTATCAGTAAGAACAAGCATGTTTTTAAAAAAGGATACACTCCTAACTGGACAACCGAGTTATTTAAAATAGTAAAAGTACGAATTACTAACCCTACCACATATTTACTGGAAGATATGCAAGGCACACCGATTAGTGGAGGTTTCTACGAGGAAGAATTGCAAAAGACAAAAAATGCTGACGTATACCTCGTAGAGAAAGTGTTACGTAGACGTGGTAAGAAGGTTTACGTGAAATGGTTGGGTCTGGACTCATCGAACAACAGCTGAATCGATTCGGATAACATTCTTTAATCTGTATAGATTTACATGTATTTCAAATGGGAATGTGATTCACCTCCACTCCAATACCACGAAATTACATTATTTCTTATGGAAAATAGACACAAATTCCATCAGATTAGGGGGCCTTTTTTTATAGTACCTGCTGCTTTCTTTGGTTCGATTCGCGAGATATAAAAGGAACAACATGATAGATGATAATCAGTTAGTTATTAATCTTGGTGTGTTCGAGAGCTGCAATGACATCCCGTTCACCAAGTCCTACCTTTTCATCAGAGGATTCCGGTTATTGGGAAGAAGTTGATAGAATTAGTGAACAATATCGAGTAGCTGCACAGCACGAGGAACGATATATTTATGAGAATGCTATAAACATTAAAAATTCTACATACAAGATAGTTACGGGATTTAGTAGTGCAAGAGGTTATGTACCAGCAATAAGGATAATATTTAATACATTACAAGTGTTTACGAAACCTGACAACATTTCTTTCAATAAAGAAGATTGGAATGATTTCATAACTTACCTTCAACAATTCACTACCGATTACTTTGATAACAAAGTGGATTCTGAAGAAGAAGAAATTCAGTTCTGTGAATATTCCATACCAAAGGCACCTTTTCTTGGCAATAAGACGTTGAAAGTGACCAATGGTCTTTCTACATTTTATTTCTCTGAAGAAACTGTTCGCGAAATAATAAATATTAATAAAAACTTAATATCGTCTCGTTTGGACTTATTACATAGTTTAAATTTTAATCATTTTTATAATAATTTTCTGAATGTTACTAATAATATTTTAAGTGAATCTAATTATGAATTACCTCCATATATTGTTATGTTAAATTTATGTGACTTGTATCGAGATAACTTTCAAACATACTGTATGCGTGAATGTTTAATTTATTATAGAGATAATGTACTAAATAATTTAGATAGAAAAATGTTTTTATTAACAAGTGCTTAAATAAATATTTTATATAATCGTGTTTTCTTTCATTTCTAGGTTAGGTTTGAAATAAAAATCATATTTTTTTATAAATACACACATTTATTATACACACAAAGAGTAAATAAAGTATAATACATAAAAATTAAATATAAAAGATTAATACATAAATATTAAATATAAAAGATTAATACATAAATATTGAATATAAAAGATTAAATAATATACATATAATACAAGAATCCATAGATATTGAATATAATAGACAGAGATTGTTGATTAAAACAAAGAAAAAAAAATATTAGTGATGTTAAGTGTTCATTATGGAGTAGTGACCCCAAGGTAGAGTATCATGAACCTCAGGAAGAATGTACCTCTTATCGTCAAAGGGATTAAGAGCAATTTTTGTTTGCTCAACGCTGTATACCTCATGTAATCTTGATTGTATACAGCGCTGAGTTTTTATTTAATAAACACTCTTCCTGTGAACTTTTTGAAGCAAATTTTTCTAAACAGTTGTGGTAATCTTGAAAAGTAATTTTGTTTTTCACCACATTAGACTTTACACCTTTTGCTTTTTTAATTACCTTATCTGATTCAACTTTATAGGTGTACTGTTTAGAGCGTAAACCTACGAAATGTGTCATTATTTTCCCATTGTTCTCATCCTTCATTAAACCAGGAACTTTTTTATTTACTAGAGGAATATTCCAACGATTATCTTGTGAGTAATCACTGGTATCACATCTATGAATGTCCTGTTTGATGACATCTTCATATACATCATTACACTGAATTTCGTACATGAGACTATCTGTATCAGTGTACAAAAGTTGACATTTTTCTAAAGGGAATTTATTTAACATATAATCATGATGAAATTCATATACACAAATTTTTGAAATATCTAAAATGGCCATTCCTATATACAGGGGTTTATCGAATATAATGCGAGATTTTTTTCATTTCAATTGCTATAAGATTATCACTGAAAATGGATCTGCTTTGGAAATTAGGACTGGCAATCAAATTCTTAGCACCGTACCTCCCCTCCCATTTATTTACTAGTCTAACGATTCTATGTTTTCGAACATTTTGCATTGTTTTCCCGTACACGGCGTTATTCATTAATTTATAGTTGTTTTTCTCAAAGTTCGACTTTGCTTGTGCCCTTAATGATGTGTTTAAGTCAATGTAAGGTTTCAGCCACGAAGACTGTTTGAACTGTAGAACTCGATGGATACGTGTTAATTTTATTCCATGTTGTATAGCCTGTTTAAGATTTCTATAGTGAATAATGTATTTTTGCTTATTGTAACAGGTGGTCATTAACTTGGAAAATTTTGAATTTGGCGGGGTTTGATGCTCCGGGCAGAATGGCAGATCTCTATGTAAATCATGTAATGATTCAGGATATTCGAGATCAACTTCTAGAATATAGCCAATCTCAGCATCATCGGGAATACTCGTGACATCAATGTTACAATCGGTCCACTGGAATCCCTCGTACGGGAGAGGCTGTCCCATAGCCCATCCATATAAATTATTTACATCTAAATAAAGAATAAACGTGGATGGTTTGCTGGTATCACAAGTATCTAAATACTTGTTGGCCTCTGAGAACCGATTGCAACATTGGCTCAAACCGCCCCTGATTGCTTTCTCTATAAACATTAAAATATCTACGTCCTGAACGGTTTCTATTTTACATCCTGTATATTTTAGCATACAGTCCCAAGTATATCCGGGTATCGTGTAATAGTGACTAGGATCTAGACCGTATGTCTGGTGACATGTCTTGCGAAGGGTTTCGAAAATACACGTTAATAACATGATATCTGTTTTCATGTATAAATCGCTGTAGTCGCCTAGTGTTCTCATACCAAATTTCTCCCAAACGATTTGTGCATGTGCATAATCTGTCTCTTCAATGTTTTCATCTTTAAGTTTATTATAAAAGTATTTTATATCAGGTAATTCTTTTTCATCTAGTTTTTCAATGGTGTCTAAATAGTCATAAAAGAATACACCTTTTCGTGTTAATAATTGAAATTTTTCATCGTCGATGTCTGGAAATTCACGTTTAAGATTTTCAAAGTTTTCATCTTTCAATGTAGAAGCTAGTTCTTCTAGTGAACAACCCATGAATCTGAAGGAGTCTATAAATCTAAATTTAATGCTAGTTTCTTTATCGTGAACTGTGAAACTAATGTATTTTTCCTTATTTTCAGGTAATAGTGTAATATGATTTCGTTCTGCTAAGTATTTTATTGCAAAGTGCGCGTCGTAGCCTCCAAGATTGTGAAACACGACCGTAATAACAAAGGAATTTTTATAATTCAAATTACATTTATTATGAGCAAAACCTCTAAAGTTTCCGGTGAGGTGACAATGATCTCTAACAATTTTATCTGTTTCCTTAAATTCCTCCTCGCAAATATGACAGTTTTTACTAGCATCCCGTAAACTAACTTCAGAGTTCATGGGCTCCACTTGCTTTAATTTAGAAGAGACAAATTTTGCTACATCACTTAATTCCTGTTCGAACCAAGACATACAATCTAAACCTCGAGTACTTTTATAGTATGAGCAGTCGTTGTTATAACTACATTTAAAATAATACCCGGCACTGTATGCTATGTGTTTCTGATATCTACTTGTTTTACAATGACTATCATCATCATTAAATGGCTCAAGCAAAGATTCGAAATCTGCATAAATAATAAACGGAACCGTTTCCTTGTAAACAAAATTTTTAAATTTAATGTACCGTTCCCTAGAAAATTCAATTTTGCAATCGTTAAATTTTTCACAATCCACAACATGATCGTTTAGTTTGTCCTGAGAATTAAAATAATTTAGACATCTATCACAGAAAAATTTTTTATGAGTATTTTTAGAGATTTGATAATTTAAAAGTCTAGATAAATCTTTAATGTAACAATAATGGTACTTAATTTCTACTTCATCTTCATTGTCTTCGGGTATCGATTCAAATTCATTTATTTTTGGAAAATATTTATCTTGAATAATTAATAAATTTACATGTTTTTCTAATTTTTGTTTAGTTACACGGACAGGAATAACGGAGAAATTTGATTTTGAATCCATTTCCAAACCAAATACATTAACTGAGATATCGTTATTTTTTTCAAATTTGGAAATTTGTGGTAAAGTCATAGGAAATTCAATTCCCGTTATGTTTAGTACTGTTGTGTAATGCGGATATGATGATATTCTATCAGAGTGATTTTGCCTAGCAACAGGAAAAAGTGCACTAACTATACTCCAGGCAAAGCATGCTACATCATCATTTTTAACGTTGATGCACGCATGCTTTTTTAAAAATTTTCCGGTAGTTTAATGTAGGATGAGACTCCGTTCCCAATTTCATATTTATTTATATTCACTTCTAAGCTAATAATTTCACTTAAAGCCCACCCACTACCCAATTCTGAAAATTCTGATAAAGTGTTAAAAATATCATCTTTTACATTGGCCCCAAACCATTGATTTAAATCCGTCCCTGCATCAATTACCTTATTTTTTGTATTAAAATATTTTTTTCTCAGTAATTTCTATGTCCCCCGACTTTCTTATAAACTCGGCACAGAAACAAGTGTTAACTTTAAGCATGGGCACTTTTTTCATAGCATTTATTATTCTAATTTTGAAAAGGTGAAAAGCATCATTGAAAAATTCAACCAAATCTTTATGTTTTAAATTAATAATTACCCCAGTACGAACTCTACTTTTAAAAGCCGATACTAAGTCCTCCCATTTTACTCTATTACTACGTTTTTGTTTTACCTCCAATCCCGCCCCGATATAATTTAAATTTTCAATAACTATTTTTTTTAAATCTTTTAAGATGTCCCAAATTTGTTTGTAATTTTTTTCAAGGCACCCATAGATAGATCAGATTTTCTAATGGCCTTATTGAAAAGTCTAATGTGATGTTTTACCTGTTTAAACCAAATGTCTCTTTCTCTTGGGGTACATTTTTGATCTAAAATTACTTCCACTTCTTTAAATTTTGCTACAACTTGATCACTAATATTCTTTATTTCTTCAGAAGCCATGATCGCTCTCTCAACACGGTCAGAAGTAAATGAAAATGTATGTCTCTGTCTATTATATTTATATGAATTGTTGTGACTTATCACTCTTTCTTCTCAGCTAAAAAAAAGAAATTACAAACTTAATATTTTTTTTAAAAATTATGTATGCGGATTACTTACTTTCAATAAACTTGAATAATACGCCCATAGAAGGCTTATTTACGTCCTTTAAGCCCTCATAAATTATACTGTACTTTCCATCAGTAAATTGTGTCAAATTTTCTTTGATTGTGGGCAATATTCTTTTAGGTAAAAATACCTTATTTTTTTCCAATTCCAATAAAACAGTTTCTCCGTATTTGGTATTTATTATTTGAGCCCCATATATGACCTAGGGAATATTTTCTGGTAATGCTGCCAGTCTCACTACTTCTTTGTTTACTAAAAGCGCAACTTTATTTAATTTTTTTTAAATCCATCTAAAAAAAGAATTTCTTTTAAATTAAATTGAAATTTATAAAAAACAAAAATTTACTTACGTTTTATTTTTATTGTAGTTATAAGACCACAAAAAACAATTAACACAAAGTTCAATTATTTGCTAATACGTAACTGAGCAATAACTATTAACATATGGTAAAAAACCCTGACCTCTAGCTTTTATATCATCTGTGACGTAAATGCTTCATACGTCATCTGTGACGTCAGTTTGCACACGTCACCAACGTTCAGTCAAGATTTGCTCATGAAACATGCTGATTTTGCATTTTTTATTAAGGGCAAGCCTACGTGACTAATTGCACGAACTCTAACGCTGATATTTTCAAGAAGTTAAATAAATTAATTTTTATTAGTTCATTTCTTAGAATCATGTTAAGGAAAACATATTTCAATAGACGCAGAATTTGCAGTTTTTGTCACCACGACGGTTTTTTTGTATTGAATATATTTTAATACGTGATTAACTACTTATTTCATTTTACTCTCTCCCTGAACGATTGTAAAATATGTTTATATTAAAAAAATAATCTGCATCCAAACCAACACATATAAAATCATTTTTATTTCAACTTCAAATTTTACAAAAGAAAGATGTCTCGACAGTTAGTAAATAGTTTCGATGTGCGTTTCGAGAAGTAAGTTTATTATTTTTTTATTATTTAACTTAATTTACATTATACTTATTTTTTTAGTGAATTAGACGTGTATAATTGGTGGCTGCGTTTAGTTCAAAATATAAATAGATATACGCCTCCCATGAATCCTGAGGCCTACTTAAGAGAAAAGTAAGTTAATTTTTTTATTATTATTTAACTTAATTTACATTATAATTATTTTTTAGTGAATTTAATGAAGAGGAAATGCGGGATTTACAAACACCACCCGATCTTACTGAGGCCTACTTAAGAGAAAAGTAAGTTAATTTATTTTCTTTTTTAATTCAGTGCTTCAATTATAATTATTTTTACAGTAATGAGAACGACGTCAACGATCTGCCCCCGCCCCTCTTAAGACTTCCTCCTGCTAGCCCTAGTTATTCACCTACGCCTCCGGCTTATTAGTAAGTTAAAAAAAATTTTTTTATTTCAATTCATTTTTTTCAATTATAATTATTTTTACAGTAATGAGAACGACATCGACGACCTGCCCCCGCCCCTCTTGAGACTCTCTCCTGCTAGACCTACTACACCTCCGGCTTATTAGTAAGTTAAAAATTTTTTATTTCAATTCATTTTTTTCAATTATAATTATTTTTTATAGCACGGACTCCGAGGAGGAGGATACGGTCATCGGCATCTACGACGAGGAAGACATTGCAAATATTATGGACCTGGATGACGATGCCGAAGCCATAATTGACTTGGTGTCCGATGATGAGCCGGAGGTGGAGGAGCGGCCAACTGTAATATGCTGAGCAGGTCGGCAATGATTTTTTTTTATATGTATATTTTTATTATTGTTAGTCAATTATCCAATTATTTAATATATATTTTTATTATTCAATTATTCAATTAATCAATTATTTTTTATTATTATTATTCAATTATCCAATTATTTAATATATATTTTTATTATTCAATTAATCAATTATTTTTATTATTATTATTTTTCAATTATTGTTCAATTATTCAATTATTTAATATACATTTTTTTATTATTCAATTGTTTTTTGAAATTTTCTTTGCAAGTACAGATTCAATTATCAATGCTAAATTTTTTTATTCTTCGCTGAAATCGTTCATTGTCATTATTTTTTAATTATTATTCAATTATTTAATGTATATTTTTATTATTATCAATTATATTCGATAAAACTCCTGTATATAGGAATGGCTATTTTAGATATTTCAAAAATTTGTGTATATGAATTTCATCATGATTATATGTTAAATAAATTCCCTTTAGAAAAAAATGTAAACTTTTTTGTACACTGATATATATTTTTATTTAATAAATTTTAATATAAAAAGTTATTCTTGTGTTTTATTTCTATCACCTTATTATTTCTTTCTCTCTCTCTCTCTCTTTCTCCTATACCATGAACATCCAAGATCCTTCAAATTTCAAATTTCCCGCTCCACTGTCACCAACCCATCATCAACCTCAAAATTTCAAATTTCCCGCTCCACTACATCCAAGATCCTTCAACCGCTCACACCCTGTTACCAATCCATAATTCAAATTTCAACCGCTCACACACTGGTACCATAATTGAAATTTCCCGCTCCACTGCATGAACATCCAAGTTCCTCAAATTTCAAATTTCCCGCTCCACTGCATGAACATCCAAGATCCTTCAAATTTCAAATTTCCCGCTCCACTCAATCCATAATTCAAATTTACCGCCCACACTGTTACCAACCTCCAGCATCCGCTCCACTGTTACCAATCCATAATTCAAATTTCAACCGCTCCACTGCATGCCAAGATCCTTCAAATTTCAAATTTCCCGCTCCACTCAACCCATCAACAGATTTCAAATTTCCCGCTCCACTCTACCCATAATTCAAATTTCAAATTTCCCGCTCCACTGTATGAACATCCTCAGATTTCAAATTTCCCGCTCCACTATACCCATAATTCCAGCAACCGCTCCCTCGCTGCTGTGACGCAGGCAGATTCTTAGAATCCTATTTTTTTAGTCTTTAGACCTTGAAGACACCTGCGTTCCCACGAATCATTTCTTAGAATCCACAGTTTGTTTAGTCTAGCGGCTTGAATTTGTTTACACTAAAGTCACGTCCCGAGCGGCTTTGAACTAACCGACTTCTTCAGAGCCTCTCTTCAGCGCCACCTATAAAATCCGAGCGGCAGAAATTTGAACTAACCCTCTGGTCATTGACGTCAACGCCGAAGAAATCGCAACGGGCCAGCTCCACTTCGACAGCCTCTGGTCATTGCCCCGAAGAACTCTTCAGAAGCCTCTGGTCATTGACGATCACCGAAGCCAACGGACCAGCTCCCAGAAGCTTCGACAGCGCCACCTAGGAAATCCGAGCGTCAGAAATTTGAACTAACCCTCTGGTCATTGACGACGACCCCCGAAGAATAATAAAATAAAAAACAACAGGCACCACACAATATCAGCATCAAAACAAACAATATGGCGACCGGATCCAACATCAACGATGACGTTCCCTGTGCTGCTATCGCCATCTACGAAAATCTTCCCAAACTGCAACAAAGATAGATTAATTGAGCAGCACCTATGTATAACAAAGATGGAAGTATATCAATAATTATACCTAAAACCGAACAAATTTTTATATGTACTTGAATGTCTCCTGGTTGTCTCTGGTTATATATAATACAACTAGAGCAATGAATCGGATTCTACAGTACACATAAGGTATGTTCATTTCTGCGATTTATAGCAACTTTGAAATAGCTGAATAGAACATTTTAATTAGTTGCACACACGCAACACTTCCATATTTGCCATATTACATATTCTGCAATTCTGCGTTTTATATACGGTCGGCAGTGTTGACACTTATTTCCACTATTACTGGTAAAATGAAATAATAAATAATTTAAAATACATAGGGTGATTAAAATTTTGCATAAATTGTGTTAAATCAACCTGTGCGTGGTAATTGAAGAAGTGGTGCTACCAGCAGTGCTGAAGGGACAAAATGTATAAGTGGCTTACTGATTATAAGGTAAACCTTTTTTTTATTCTGATAGAAGTAATAACATTAGCAAGTTTTCAGAAGCCTGCAAAGTATTTGTGTAACTGAATTAGATATATTAATTAGTGTAGTATAGCTAGTTATGTTATATTTTCAGGGGAAACAAAAACAGGCTTCAAAAACAAAACCGTCTTCAGAGGATGTGATGGAAAAATTTGAAAAAATAAAACCTGATAAATATCAAAAACCAGGATGTAGTACTGCTACCTAAACAATATGTGATAATTACGCCAAATTGGGGCCTTCGTCGTCATCATGTGTACAGGAACAGCAGTGGTAATGATAATGATGTAAGTATTTAAGTAATATAATTTTTTTCAAAAAAATAATCTGAATACTGGGTGATACATTTTTAAGCGAGTATTTCAGGTGATATTTTTAAATAATGTAAGAAAAATATCATATAATTTTTATTTATTAAAGTTAGGCTGATAATTCACCACAAAAAAGAAAAACGAAAACACTCGAAAATCCAAGAAAAAGACAAAAAAAACAGGCTTTGTAAGTTCCTCGATAAACGTACCTCAATTCAAGGGTTGGTTAGAAAAATCTCAAAAAATCAGCAAGGCAAGGGAACGAATTCGCATTTTGTAAAGTGTGCAATATAGATGTGGTAGCTCACAGAACAGTATTAATAAAACACTCGGTGAGTGAAAAACACAAGTTAAATTGGCAATCAGTATCAAGTATCTCCAAAATAACGGATCTATATAAACCAAAGGAAGAAGAGGTGGCCATAAAAATGCCGAAATTAAATTATGTGCTCTATTGGCTCAGAACAATCTACTTTTTTTATTAATGGATTCTTGGTCTCCAATCTTAAAAAATATATTTCCCGACTCAAAAATTGCACAACAAATTAATTTAAAACGCACTAAAGCCACTGCCATTTTATGTAACAGTTTAGGTAATAATTTTCTTACCGATTTAGATAATAAATTAAGAGAGCCAGGATTCATCTTTTCATTGGTAATGGATGAAACGACAGATATTTCTGTTAAAAAACAATGTGCACTATCAGTTATATTTTATGACGCTAGACTAAATTTAGTTAAAACACAATTCTTTGAACTGGTTGAAGCTCACGGTTCCACAGCTAATGATTTATTTTACATATTAAAAGATTCATTGACATCCAGAAAAATTCCGTTGACAAATCTTGTAGGCTTTTCATCAGATACCACTAATGTGATGGTTGGTGAACATCATTCTGTGTTCTCTCATCTAAAAGAAGTGTTACCGCATATTATCTTCATAAGGTGCTCCCGTCATATGGCGCATTTAGCAACGTCAAAAGCCTACTTGAAACTTCCAAGGCATGTGGAAGACCTACTTCGTAATATAGGCAGCCACTTTAATAGGAGCTCCTTACGCAGAAGTAAATTTGAGGAATTTCAAAATTTTTTCAATGTAGATATACATAAAATACTATCTCCAGCCATAACAAGGTGGTTATCAATCAAAGCCTGCGTTGACAGAGTACTTAAGCAGTATGAGCCACTCAAACATTATCTAATGGAATCCGTGCTTGAAGACCCATCACATACGACGTACACTATGTTGCAAACTATGACAAATCAATTTACCATAATTTACCTGGAATTTTTGTTATATACTCTAGGGCTTATGACAGCCTTTAATATGTTGTTTCAGTCTGAAAAGCCATTGCTGTACAGAGTAAAGCCAGAGACAGAAATTTTACTTTATGTTCTAATTTTATTAAAATTACAGTTATAAAAAGTACCAAAGATATTTTTAAATTGAACCACGAAGACCCAAAACATTTTTTAAATTTAGAAAATATTTATTTAGGAATTGCTGCAGCAGAATCCGTTGCAGAGTTAAGAAAAACAGACATTAAACCACAGGATATCGAAACATTTTTAAAATCAATTTTATCATTTTATATTGAACTGGTAAAAAATACCAAAGAAAGATTTAGTTTTAAAGACCCTATTTTTAATGTAGTAGACGTTTTAGATCCGAAAATTGCACAATCTTTTAATAAGAAAACTTTAACACATATTATTGACTTATTTCCTACTTTGAAAGACCACATAGATTTTCAGGCTTTTGACAATGAATGGTGACACGTCCTATTGAATTTTGAGGAACTCCAGATAAACACAAATGACTGAGAACAATACTGGTCTCAAATTTTTTATTTAAAAAATGAAGCAGGTACCTTTTTATTTCCAAATTTACAGAAAACACTATCACTATTGCTTGTACTGCCATTTTCTAATGCAAGTGTTGAGCGCATTTTTAGTGATGTGTTTAACATTAAAACAGATAAAAGAAATCTGTTAAACACATCCACTTTAAGAGCCCTTTTAGCTACAAAAGAAGGAGTCGATAATAGTGGTGGGTGTGTTAAATTTCAACCATCTAAAAAAATGCTTGATTGCAAAATCTGGCATGACAAGGCATAGTGTAGTAGTTATAGTAGATTACATATTTTAAGACCAAGTAAGTAGGTATTTATTTTTGCTTTTCATTTTATATATAAACCGGGAGACCAACAGTTTAGATCACATTAAAACATATAATGTGACTGTTTTTAGTTTTTACTTGAGTAGGCAGATATATTTGTTTTATTTACCTTTCTATTTTTTTTTTTAATAAAAAACTTATTTATTACCATATAAAATGTGTTAATTATTTTATTATATTCAAAAAACAGAGTAAGTATATTATCTAGTTTTAAGTAACTATTTAGATACCTACCTACTTTTATGTTATAATTTGGGACACCCCATATGTCATTTGTTTGGGCCTCTAATATTTCCTCTATGACGTCACCGCGCATTTATCGTTACTTAAATTTGATTGGTTAGTGCCCACAGCTGTTTTTTTTATTAACGGTATTAAACGTGCGCTTGCAAGCGTATTGTACATAGATAACATAAATGTATTCTCTGTATTATTAGGACCAATAAGAACGCTTGAATGCTTCGTATATGACGTCACTGCTTAACCAAGAAAAACAATATGCTGAATAAAAAAAAACAGCTCTCATAAACCCTCCTTGTTAATTTATCCTACTTGAGTTACACGTAACGCGCAATTTCTCTTTTTTTCACCCACACAAAGGCTAAAGTTTAGAATTAAAACGCCTTACCATCTTATTACTATA
This sequence comes from Rhamnusium bicolor, assembly GCA_029963845.1. NCBI lineage: Eukaryota > Metazoa > Arthropoda > Insecta > Coleoptera > Cerambycidae > Rhamnusium > Rhamnusium bicolor. The sequence continues at coordinate 65,727 of JANEYF010002429.1, read as the reverse complement.
GACCAGAGTATAAAAATTTTTTATACTCTCTGCTATAGACTAAAAGACTATAAAAAGCTAGTTTTTTACCTGGATATAGTATTTATACCACATATGTCAATATAGAAAAAAAAAACAGATAATATTTAACAAAATCGGATAATTTTAAGTGGGGCGATGGATCTTTTTATCTTCAGCCATTGGCAACACTGCTGCCAGTAGTTTATTTCATTTGCTGTTGTAGTAAACACGTTTTTCAGTGCAGTAAAGTTGAAGACATAAGCGTCCATTTTTTGAATTGTGTAGTTGCTCATAGTCTGGTTATTGATAAAGTGTGAGACTAACATTATTTATTATTTATAACAATGTATAATACAATGAGTCATGGTGTTTGTGCAGTGAGAAGTTGTAGAAATCAGAGATATTCTTCCAACAAGAGCTTCTTTGGATTTCCTGCTGATACAACAAGGTATGTGTAGTGCTAAAATGTGAAATAGTTATAATTTTTACACAACTTATTAAATTAACAATATTTTATGTTTTACATTTACACAGATTACAGATATTTATACATTATTTTCTAGGTTTCGGGGCTATTTGGACCAAGTAAAGACATTAGGTATATTACAGCTGACGCTTTTCGTTTATTTTTATTCAACTTCCTCAAAGCTTACAACGATGTTAAATATCAATAAACACAGAGAAAAAAAATTGGAAAAATATGTATGTTTGTATACAATTAAATAAAATTATAGACTTAAAAAATTTACCAACTATAAAAACATTGTTTAAAATATTTTATAGTTGGCATGTTTTTTAAGTCTATAATTTTATTTATTTAATTGTATAGAAACATACATATTGCCAATTTTTTCCTATGTGTTTATTGATATTCAACATCGTTGTAGACTTTGAGGAAATTGAATAAAAATCAACGAAACGCTGTAATATAATTGTTTTTATTTGGTCCAAATAACCCCGAAACCTATAAAATAATTTATAATTCTATCTGGACACGAAAGTAAATAATAAGATATTTATACATTATAACATCCTTACCCAAGTTTAACCAACTCAAATTAGTCTTGGACAAAAAAATAGATGTTTTATATTTTTTTATGCAGAGCTAGAACATGGGCAATAGCTAGCAACCGGGAAGATTTACTAGACATGTTGGATAGTCTTTATAAAAATTATAGACTTTGTAGTGAACACTTTGAGTCACAAATGTTTGCGAATAAAGATCTGAATCGACTAAATTCAAACGCAACCCCAACACTATTTCCCACATTGGAAGGATCTTCAGGGTATTCTTCAATTACCGTAGATCATTCTTATAGTCGCTCGCAACTGGTCCCTCAACATCCTGATATACCAGAGCAGTTACATTCTGAAGAGCCTTCTAAGAAGATATGTATCTTACAGGACATAATTATATGCCCAGCAGGTATGTTTTCAATTTAGTTCTCAATATTTTTTTAACTATATTTTTGAGCCAATCTTTCAACATAATTAGTCTTGCCTTTTTCAGTGAAATTGCGAGGAAAAATGTTTATATGTATTTTTGCTTAAATGTGTGTATTGCTTAAGATGCTAATATTATTGTTTATTTTTTCAAGTAAAGTTCCAGGGGAAACTGTACATACATCTTGTACCAACAATGAAACTCCGCTGTGCCTTGATATCCCTGAGACTGCTCGATCGGATTCTCAATCGTCAGAATTTCTCTCTCCTTCATGTTGAACCCAAACACCATCGTCATTATCTTCCAATAGTCCCAGGAAGAGGAAGTACCGCAAACAAATAAAGGATGTAGCGCATGAAAACAAAAAATTTAAAATGGAGGTTGATCATGTCAAAAGTAAATATGAAAATATAATAGAAAATGTATCACTTGAACAGTACTTTGCACTGACACATCATTTCACTAAAGGCTCTAGAGAACTTTCTAATTTTATTAACTTCCAAGTTAGCCAGTGTCAGAAAGAGAAGAAGGGTCGACGATACACAAAACCTCTAAAGTTTCCGGTGAGGTGACAATGATCTCTAACAATTTTATCTGTTTCCTTAAATTCCTCCTCGCAAATATGACAGTTTTTACTAGCATCCCGTAAACTAACTTCAGAGTTCATGGGCTCCACTTGCTTTAATTTAGAAGAGACAAATTTTGCTACATCACTTAATTCCTGTTCGAACCAAGACATACAATCTAAACCTCGAGTACTTTTATAGTATGAGCAGTCGTTGTTATAACTACATTTAAAATAATACCCGGCACTGTATGCTATGTGTTTCTGATATCTACTTGTTTTACAATGACTATCATCATCATTAAATGGCTCAAGCAAAGATTCGAAATCTGCATAAATAATAAACGGAACCGTTTCCTTGTAAACAAAATTTTTAAATTTAATGTACCGTTCCCTAGAAAATTCAATTTTGCAATCGTTAAATTTTTCACAATCCACAACATGATCGTTTAGTTTGTCCTGAGAATTAAAATAATTTAGACATCTATCACAGAAAAATTTTTTATGAGTATTTTTAGAGATTTGATAATTTAAAAGTCTAGATAAATCTTTAATGTAACAATAATGGTACTTAATTTCTACTTCATCTTCATTGTCTTCGGGTATCGATTCAAATTCATTTATTTTTGGAAAATATTTATCTTGAATAATTAATAAATTTACATGTTTTTCTAATTTTTGTTTAGTTACACGGACAGGAATAACGGAGAAATTTGATTTTGAATCCATTTCCAAACCAAATACATTAACTGAGATATCGTTATTTTTTTCAAATTTGGAAATTTGTGGTAAAGTCATAGGAAATTCAATTCCCGTTATGTTTAGTACTGTTGTGTAATGCGGATATGATGATATTCTATCAGAGTGATTTTGCCTAGCAACAGGAAAAAGTGCACTAACTATACTCCAGGCAAAGCATGCTACATCATCATTTTTAACGTTGATGCACGCATGCTTTTTTTAAAAAATTTTCCGGTAGTTTAATGTAGGATGAGACTCCGTTCCCAATTTCATATTTATTTATATTCACTTCTAAGCTAATAATTTCACTTAAAGCCCACCCACTACCCAATTCTGAAAATTCTGATAAAGTGTTAAAAATATCATCTTTTACATTGGCCCCAAACCATTGATTTAAATCCGTCCCTGCATCAATTACCTTATTTTTTGTATTAAAATATTTTTTTCTCAGTAATTTCTATGTCCCCCGACTTTCTTATAAACTCGGCACAGAAACAAGTGTTAACTTTAAGCATGGGCACTTTTTTCATAGCATTTATTATTCTAATTTTGAAAAGGTGAAAAGCATCATTGAAAAATTCAACCAAATCTTTATGTTTTAAATTAATAATTACCCCAGTACGAACTCTACTTTTAAAAGCCGATACTAAGTCCTCCCATTTTACTCTATTACTACGTTTTTGTTTTACCTCCAATCCCGCCCCGATATAATTTAAATTTTCAATAACTATTTTTTTAAATCTTTTAAGATGTCCCAAATTTGTTTGTAATTTTTTCAAGGCACCCATAGATAGATCAGATTTTCTAATGGCCTTATTGAAAAGTCTAATGTGATGTTTTACCTGTTTAAACCAAATGTCTCTTTCTCTTGGGGTACATTTTTGATCTAAAATTACTTCCACTTCTTTAAATTTTGCTACAACTTGATCACTAATATTCTTTATTTCTTCAGAAGCCATGATCGCTCTCTCAACACGGTCAGAAGTAAATGAAAATGTATGTCTCTGTCTATTATATTTATATGAATTGTTGTGACTTATCACTCTTTCTTCTCAGCTAAAAAAAAGAAATTACAAACTTAATATTTTTTTAAAAATTATGTATGCGGATTACTTACTTTCAATAAACTTGAATAATACGCCCATAGAAGGCTTATTTACGTCCTTTAAGCCCTCATAAATTATACTGTACTTTCCATCAGTAAATTGTGTCAAATTTTCTTTGATTGTGGGCAATATTCTTTTAGGTAAAAATACCTTATTTTTTTCCAATTCCAATAAAACAGTTTCTCCGTATTTGGTATTTATTATTTGAGCCCCATATATGACCTAGGGAATATTTTCTGGTAATGCTGCCAGTCTCACTACTTCTTTGTTTACTAAAAGCGCAACTTTATTTAATTTTTTTAAATCCATCTAAAAAAAGAATTTCTTTTAAATTAAATTGAAATTTATAAAAAACAAAAATTTACTTACGTTTTATTTTTATTGTAGTTATAAGACCACAAAAAACAATTAACACAAAGTTCAATTATTTGCTAATACGTAACTGAGCAATAACTATTAACATATGGTAAAAAACCCTGACCTCTAGCTTTTATATCATCTGTGACGTAAATGCTTCATACGTCATCTGTGACGTCAGTTTGCACACGTCACCAACGTTCAGTCAAGATTTGCTCATGAAACATGCTGATTTTGCATTTTTTATTAAGGGCAAGCCTACGTGACTAATTGCACGAACTCTAACGCTGATATTTTCAAGAAGTTAAATAAATTAATTTTTATTAGTTCATTTCTTAGAATCATGTTAAGGAAAACATATTTCAATAGACGCAGAATTTGCAGTTTTTGTCACCACGACGGTTTTTTTGTATTGAATATATTTTAATACGTGATTAACTACTTATTTCATTTTACTCTCTCCCTGAACGATTGTAAAATATGTTTATATTAAAAAAATAATCTGCATCCAAACCAACACATATAAAATCATTTTTATTTCAACTTCAAATTTTACAAAAGAAAGATGTCTCGACAGTTAGTAAATAGTTTCGATGTGCGTTTCGAGAAGTAAGTTTATTATTTTTTTATTATTTAACTTAATTTACATTATACTTATTTTTTTAGTGAATTAGACGTGTATAATTGGTGGCTGCGTTTAGTTCAAAATATAAATAGATATACGCCTCCCATGAATCCTGAGGCCTACTTAAGAGAAAAGTAAGTTAATTTTTTTATTATTATTTAACTTAATTTACATTATAATTATTTTTTAGTGAATTTAATGAAGAGGAAATGCGGGATTTACAAACACCACCCGATCTTACTGAGGCCTACTTAAGAGAAAAGTAAGTTAATTTATTTTCTTTTTTTAATTCAGTGCTTCAATTATAATTATTTTTACAGTAATGAGAACGACGTCAACGATCTGCCCCCGCCCCTCTTAAGACTTCCTCCTGCTAGCCCTAGTTATTCACCTACGCCTCCGGCTTATTAGTAAGTTAAAAAAAATTTTTATTTCAATTCATTTTTTTCAATTATAATTATTTTTACAGTAATGAGAACGACATCGACGACCTGCCCCCGCCCCTCTTGAGACTCTCTCCTGCTAGACCTACTACACCTCCGGCTTATTAGTAAGTTAAAAATTTTTTATTTCAATTCATTTTTTCAATTATAATTATTTTTTATAGCACGGACTCCGAGGAGGAGGATACGGTCATCGGCATCTACGACGAGGAAGACATTGCAAATATTATGGACCTGGATGACGATGCCGAAGCCATAATTGACTTGGTGTCCGATGATGAGCCGGAGGTGGAGGAGCGGCCAACTGTAATATGCTGAGCAGGTCGGCAATGATTTTTTTTTTATATGTATATTTTTATTATTGTTAGTCAATTATCCAATTATTTAATATATATTTTTATTATTCAATTATTCAATTAATCAATTATTTTTTATTATTATTATTCAATTATCCAATTATTTAATATATATTTTTATTATTCAATTAATCAATTATTTTTATTATTATTATTTTTCAATTATTGTTCAATTATTCAATTATTTAATATACATTTTTTTATTATTCAATTGTTTTTTGAAATTTTCTTTGCAAGTACAGATTCAATTATCAATGCTAAATTTTTTTATTCTTCGCTGAAATCGTTCATTGTCATTATTTTTTTAATTATTATTCAATTATTTAATGTATATTTTTATTATTATCAATTATATTCGATAAAACTCCTGTATATAGGAATGGCTATTTTAGATATTTCAAAAATTTGTGTATATGAATTTCATCATGATTATATGTTAAATAAATTCCCTTTAGAAAAAAATGTAAACTTTTTTGTACACTGATATATATTTTTATTTAATAAATTTTAATATAAAAAGTTATTCTTGTGTTTTATTTCTATCACCTTATTATTTCTTTCTCTCTCTCTCTCTCTTTCTCCTATACCATGAACATCCAAGATCCTTCAAATTTCAAATTTCCCGCTCCACTGTCACCAACCCATCATCAACCTCAAAATTTCAAATTTCCCGCTCCACTACATCCAAGATCCTTCAACCGCTCACACCCTGTTACCAATCCATAATTCAAATTTCAACCGCTCACACACTGGTACCATAATTGAAATTTCCCGCTCCACTGCATGAACATCCAAGTTCCTCAAATTTCAAATTTCCCGCTCCACTGCATGAACATCCAAGATCCTTCAAATTTCAAATTTCCCGCTCCACTCAATCCATAATTCAAATTTACCGCCCACACTGTTACCAACCTCCAGCATCCGCTCCACTGTTACCAATCCATAATTCAAATTTCAACCGCTCCACTGCATGCCAAGATCCTTCAAATTTCAAATTTCCCGCTCCACTCAACCCATCAACAGATTTCAAATTTCCCGCTCCACTCTACCCATAATTCAAATTTCAAATTTCCCGCTCCACTGTATGAACATCCTCAGATTTCAAATTTCCCGCTCCACTATACCCATAATTCCAGCAACCGCTCCCTCGCTGCTGTGACGCAGGCAGATTCTTAGAATCCTATTTTTTAGTCTTTAGACCTTGAAGACACCTGCGTTCCCACGAATCATTTCTTAGAATCCACAGTTTGTTTAGTCTAGCGGCTTGAATTTGTTTACACTAAAGTCACGTCCCGAGCGGCTTTGAACTAACCGACTTCTTCAGAGCCTCTCTTCAGCGCCACCTATAAAATCCGAGCGGCAGAAATTTGAACTAACCCTCTGGTCATTGACGTCAACGCCGAAGAAATCGCAACGGGCCAGCTCCACTTCGACAGCCTCTGGTCATTGCCCCGAAGAACTCTTCAGAAGCCTCTGGTCATTGACGATCACCGAAGCCAACGGACCAGCTCCCAGAAGCTTCGACAGCGCCACCTAGGAAATCCGAGCGTCAGAAATTTGAACTAACCCTCTGGTCATTGACGACGACCCCCGAAGAATAATAAAATAAAAAACAACAGGCACCACACAATATCAGCATCAAAACAAACAATATGGCGACCGGATCCAACATCAACGATGACGTTCCCTGTGCTGCTATCGCCATCTACGAAAATCTTCCCAAACTGCAACAAAGATAGATTAATTGAGCAGCACCTATGTATAACAAAGATGGAAGTATATCAATAATTATACCTAAAACCGAACAAATTTTTATATGTACTTGAATGTCTCCTGGTTGTCTCTGGTTATATATAATACAACTAGAGCAATGAATCGGATTCTACAGTACACATAAGGTATGTTCATTTCTGCGATTTATAGCAACTTTGAAATAGCTGAATAGAACATTTTAATTAGTTGCACACACGCAACACTTCCATATTTGCCATATTACATATTCTGCAATTCTGCGTTTTATATACGGTCGGCAGTGTTGACACTTATTTCCACTATTACTGGTAAAATGAAATAATAAATAATTTAAAATACATAGGGTGATTAAAATTTTGCATAAATTGTGTTAAATCAACCTGTGCGTGGTAATTGAAGAAGTGGTGCTACCAGCAGTGCTGAAGGGACAAAATGTATAAGTGGCTTACTGATTATAAGGTAAACCTTTTATTTATTCTGATAGAAGTAATAACATTAGCAAGTTTTCAGAAGCCTGCAAAGTATTTGTGTAACTGAATTAGATATATTAATTAGTGTAGTATAGCTAGTTATGTTATATTTTCAGGGGAAACAAAAACAGGCTTCAAAAACAAAACCGTCTTCAGAGGATGTGATGGAAAAATTTGAAAAAATAAAACCTGATAAATATCAAAAACCAGGATGTAGTACTGCTACCTAAACAATATGTGATAATTACGCCAAATTGGGGCCTTCGTCGTCATCATGTGTACAGGAACAGCAGTGGTAATGATAATGATGTAAGTATTTAAGTAATATAATTTTTTTCAAAAAAATAATCTGAATACTGGGTGATACATTTTTAAGCGAGTATTTCAGGTGATATTTTTAAATAATGTAAGAAAAATATCATATAATTTTTATTTATTAAAGTTAGGCTGATAATTCACCACAAAAAAGAAAAACGAAAACACTCGAAAATCCAAGAAAAAGACAAAAAAAACAGGCTTTGTAAGTTCCTCGATAAACGTACCTCAATTCAAGGGTTGGTTAGAAAAATCTCAAAAAATCAGCAAGGCAAGGGAACGAATTCGCATTTTGTAAAGTGTGCAATATAGATGTGGTAGCTCACAGAACAGTATTAATAAAACACTCGGTGAGTGAAAAACACAAGTTAAATTGGCAATCAGTATCAAGTATCTCCAAAATAACGGATCTATATAAACCAAAGGAAGAAGAGGTGGCCATAAAAAATGCCGAAATTAAATTATGTGCTCTATTGGCTCAGAACAATCTACTTTTTTTATTAATGGATTCTTGGTCTCCAATCTTAAAAAATATATTTCCCGACTCAAAAATTGCACAACAAATTAATTTAAAACGCACTAAAGCCACTGCCATTTTATGTAACAGTTTAGGTAATAATTTTCTTACCGATTTAGATAATAAATTAAGAGAGCCAGGATTCATCTTTTCATTGGTAATGGATGAAACGACAGATATTTCTGTTAAAAAACAATGTGCACTATCAGTTATATTTTATGACGCTAGACTAAATTTAGTTAAAACACAATTCTTTGAACTGGTTGAAGCTCACGGTTCCACAGCTAATGATTTATTTTACATATTAAAAGATTCATTGACATCCAGAAAAATTCCGTTGACAAATCTTGTAGGCTTTTCATCAGATACCACTAATGTGATGGTTGGTGAACATCATTCTGTGTTCTCTCATCTAAAAGAAGTGTTACCGCATATTATCTTCATAAGGTGCTCCCGTCATATGGCGCATTTAGCAACGTCAAAAGCCTACTTGAAACTTCCAAGGCATGTGGAAGACCTACTTCGTAATATAGGCAGCCACTTTAATAGGAGCTCCTTACGCAGAAGTAAATTTGAGGAATTTCAAAATTTTTTTCAATGTAGATATACATAAAATACTATCTCCAGCCATAACAAGGTGGTTATCAATCAAAGCCTGCGTTGACAGAGTACTTAAGCAGTATGAGCCACTCAAACATTATCTAATGGAATCCGTGCTTGAAGACCCATCACATACGACGTACACTATGTTGCAAACTATGACAAATCAATTTACCATAATTTACCTGGAATTTTTGTTATATACTCTAGGGCTTATGACAGCCTTTAATATGTTGTTTCAGTCTGAAAAGCCATTGCTGTACAGAGTAAAGCCAGAGACAGAAATTTTACTTTATGTTCTAATTTTATTAAAATTACAGTTATAAAAAGTACCAAAGATATTTTTAAATTGAACCACGAAGACCCAAAACATTTTTTAAATTTAGAAAATATTTATTTAGGAATTGCTGCAGCAGAATCCGTTGCAGAGTTAAGAAAAACAGACATTAAACCACAGGATATCGAAACATTTTTAAAATCAATTTTATCATTTTATATTGAACTGGTAAAAAATACCAAAGAAAGATTTAGTTTTAAAGACCCTATTTTTAATGTAGTAGACGTTTTAGATCCGAAAATTGCACAATCTTTTAATAAGAAAACTTTAACACATATTATTGACTTATTTCCTACTTTGAAAGACCACATAGATTTTCAGGCTTTTGACAATGAATGGTGACACGTCCTATTGAATTTTGAGGAACTCCAGATAAACACAAATGACTGAGAACAATACTGGTCTCAAATTTTTTATTTAAAAAATGAAGCAGGTACCTTTTTATTTCCAAATTTACAGAGAACACTATCACTATTGCTTGTACTGCCATTTTCTAATGCAAGTGTTGAGCGCATTTTTAGTGATGTGTTTAACATTAAAACAGATAAAAGAAATCTATTAAACACATCCACTTTAAGAGCCCTTTTAGCTACAAAAGAAGGAGTCGATAATAGTGGTGGGTGTGTTAAATTTCAACCATCTAAAAAAATGCTTGATTGCAAAATCTGGCATGACAAGGCATAGTGTAGTAGTTATAGTAGATTACATATTTTAAGACCAAGTAAGTAGGTATTTATTTTTGCTTTTCATTTTATATATAAACCGGGAGACCAACAGTTTAGATCACATTAAAACATATAATGTGACTGTTTTTAGTTTTTACTTGAGTAGGCAGATATATTTGTTTTATTTACCTTTCTATTTTTTTTTTAATAAAAAACTTATTTATTACCATATAAAATGTGTTAATTATTTTATTATATTCAAAAAACAGAGTAAGTATATTATCTAGTTTTAAGTAACTATTTAGATACCTACCTACTTTTATGTTATAATTTGGGACACCCCATATGTCATTTGTTTGGGCCTCTAATATTTCCTCTATGACGTCACCGCGCATTTATCGTTACTTAAATTTGATTGGTTAGTGCCCACAGCTGTTTTTTTTTATTAACGGTATTAAACGTGCGCTTGCAAGCGTATTGTACATAGATAACATAAATGTATTCTCTGTATTATTAGGACCAATAAGAACGCTTGAATGCTTCGTATATGACGTCACTGCTTAACCAAGAAAAACAATATGCTGAATAAAAAAAACAGCTCTCATAAACCCTCCTTGTTAATTTATCCTACTTGAGTTACACGTAACGCGCAATTTCTCTTTTTTTCACCCACACAAAGGCTAAAGTTTAGAATTAAAACGCCTTACCATCTTATTACTATAGACCAGAGTATAAAAATTTTTTATACTCTCTGCTATAGACTAAAAGACTATAAAAAGCTAGTTTTTTACCTGGATATAGTATTTATACCACATATGTCAATATAGAAAAAAAAAACAGATAATATTTAACAAAATCGGATAATTTTAAGTGGGGCGATGGATCTTTTTATCTTCAGCCATTGGCAACACTGCTGCCAGTAGTTTATTTCATTTGCTGTTGTAGTAAACACGTTTTTCAGTGCAGTAAAGTTGAAGACATAAGCGTCCATTTTTTGAATTGTGTAGTTGCTCATAGTCTGGTTATTGATAAAGTGTGAGACTAACATTATTTATTATTTATAACAATGTATAATACAATGAGTCATGGTGTTTGTGCAGTGAGAAGTTGTAGAAATCAGAGATATTCTTCCAACAAGAGCTTCTTTGGATTTCCTGCTGATACAACAAGGTATGTGTAGTGCTAAAATGTGAAATAGTTATAATTTTTACACAACTTATTAAATTAACAATATTTTATGTTTTACATTTACACAGATTACAGATATTTATACATTATTTTCTAGGTTTCGGGGCTATTTGGACCAAGTAAAGACATTAGGTATATTACAGCTGACGCTTTTCGTTTATTTTTATTCAACTTCCTCAAAGCTTACAACGATGTTAAATATCAATAAACACAGAGAAAAAATTGGAAAAATATGTATGTTTGTATACAATTAAATAAAATTATAGACTTAAAAAATTTACCAACTATAAAAACATTGTTTAAAATATTTTATAGTTGGCATGTTTTTTAAGTCTATAATTTTATTTATTTAATTGTATAGAAACATACATATTGCCAATTTTTTCCTATGTGTTTATTGATATTCAACATCGTTGTAGACTTTGAGGAAATTGAATAAAAATCAACGAAACGCTGTAATATAATTGTTTTTATTTGGTCCAAATAACCCCGAAACCTATAAAATAATTTATAATTCTATCTGGACACGAAAGTAAATAATAAGATATTTATACATTATAACATCCTTACCCAAGTTTAACCAACTCAAATTAGTCTTGGACAAAAAAATAGATGTTTTATATTTTTTTATGCAGAGCTAGAACATGGGCAATAGCTAGCAACCGGGAAGATTTACTAGACATGTTGGATAGTCTTTATAAAAATTATAGACTTTGTAGTGAACACTTTGAGTCACAAATGTTTGCGAATAAAGATCTGAATCGACTAAATTCAAACGCAACCCCAACACTATTTCCCACATTGGAAGGATCTTCAGGGTATTCTTCAATTACCGTAGATCATTCTTATAGTCGCTCGCAACTGGTCCCTCAACATCCTGATATACCAGAGCAGTTACATTCTGAAGAGCCTTCTAAGAAGATATGTATCTTACAGGACATAATTATATGCCCAGCAGGTATGTTTTCAATTTAGTTCTCAATATTTTTTTAACTATATTTTTGAGCCAATCTTTCAACATAATTAGTCTTGCCTTTTTCAGTGAAATTGCGAGGAAAAATGTTTATATGTATTTTTGCTTAAATGTGTGTATTGCTTAAGATGCTAATATTATTGTTTATTTTTTCAAGTAAAGTTCCAGGGGAAACTGTACATACATCTTGTACCAACAATGAAACTCCGCTGTGCCTTGATATCCCTGAGACTGCTCGATCGGATTCTCAATCGTCAGAATTTCTCTCTCCTTCATGTTGAACCCAAACACCATCGTCATTATCTTCCAATAGTCCCAGGAAGAGGAAGTACCGCAAACAAATAAAGGATGTAGCGCATGAAAACAAAAAATTTAAAATGGAGGTTGATCATGTCAAAAGTAAATATGAAAATATAATAGAAAATGTATCACTTGAACAGTACTTTGCACTGACACATCATTTCACTAAAGGCTCTAGAGAACTTTCTAATTTTATTAACTTCCAAGTTAGCCAGTGTCAGAAAGAGAAGAAGGGTCGACGATACACAAATGATTTTAAACGTGAATCTCTAACCATGTATTATGCTGGGCCCAAGATGTATAAGAAAATCTTGATGAAAAAATTCTGTATGCCATCTGCACAGACTCTTTTTAGGTATATTAGCAATTTAAAAATACGCCCAGGCTTAAATAATTTGGAGTTATTGAATATGTTAAAAATGAAATTCAAAACCTACACAAATACTGTGTTTTAAGCGTAGACGAAATGAGCATTAAGGCGAATTTATTTTATAATCGGGCAACCGATAGTATCGTGGGTCTAGCTCAAAACGAACAAGGGCGTGAAGGAGCTTACACCTGCTTTACATTCTTGCGTTTTAATGCTTAGAGGTATATCTGCTAGGTGGAAGCAACCTCTTGCATTTTATTATTGTCATTCCTCTTGTCCAGCCCACTCTTTGAAAAACATTGTTACTGAAGCTATACGCAAGCTAAAACCTTTACGTGTAAATGTTTGTGCTTTGACGACAGACATGGGTTCAAACAATTTACAATTAGCTCAATTATTGAACGTTGATTTTGAACATCCTAATTTTGTCATAGATAATGATGAGATAGTTTATATTTTTGATATTCCACATATTATCAAAGCTTCGGAATATGCTTATGAAATATAATTTTATAATTAATGGAAATGTTATTTCATGGAAATATATTAAAATGTTTTACGATCATGACAGAAAATATCCTGTACGAGCTGCACCAAAGTTAACAGACTCGCATATCAACCCAACGGGGTTTGAGAAAATTAAAGTTAAATTGGCCACGCAAGTGTTCAGTGCCACAGTTTCTGCAGGAATGAATTTATATGTAAGATTTGGGGGCCTCCCTGCAAAGGCCTTTGCAACGGCAGAATTCATAGGTAGAATGGACAAATTGTTCGACCTTTTAAATTCGTCAAATACGACAGCTGCAAAAAAATTTAATATGGCAGTCAAAGAAAGTAAATTTCAAATTAATTCATGATAAAGGAAACAGAAAAATTCTCATAAAATTCCTTTATTAATGTTGACCGGTTTCGTGAACAAATTAATTACTTCACATCATCAGACACAGGTATTTTTATAAATATAAAACCAGGGTAGTCAAATTAGAATTAAAATAGTTTTGCAACATGTCAAATTATAAGTAAATGTAAGATATAAATTTTGTTAGTATCTAATTAACTTTTTTAATAAAATTTCTAAAATTTTAACGTGCTTCTTTTTAAACACATCATGTATGTGTTTAAAAAGGATATAAACAGAAATTTTAAAAATATAAAAACAAATTAATTATATGGCGTCATTTGTGATCATTAAGTATTTATAAATATACATACTTGATTTATTATTTAAGTTATGATTTATTATTGTTCTTTTATAATGTACCTAATAAAATTTAATACTTATTAAAATAAATGTTTTTTTTTAATTTCCCTTTACAAAACATTCCTTAACATTATTTAAATAACATAGTAGTACTTATTATCAGTATTAGTTCCAATATTTTTCCAATATATTTATATATTTATTATTAAAAATCAGCAGATAACTTTCAGCTCGTTTTCAGCGACATATTATCTTTAAATTTCTTGCAATATTTTAAGTGCAATATTTTTTTTGTACTTACCTATACTATTGTCATATATATTGTACGAAACACACTATTTAATTTGGTAAAAATATAATTTATAATAATCCTTTAACATTTTATATCACGACTCTGTTGAAGGAAAATCATAGACATAAATGTTTCAAATACAGCCATGACTTTTCCTACCCAATTGACATTAGGAAGGTCAAATTTAATTTTGCGCGGGAAAGATCAAGTGACATTGCTGGTTCTTTTATTTGCCGTGGCTTTAATCCACTGCTGTCTCCTCTGTTCTGATAAAACGTTTAAGTGTGTGGCATGTGAACAATGTAAAGCTTTTGGAACAGCAAAAAAAGATAATTTATCCCTGTCTGCCCTGCTTCCGCGCTGTACAACAATACACGTTAAAGACATTTTTATTTTTGTTACTTTCAATATCTAAAACAAAATGTACATTAAACTAAACAACATCAAGCACACTACCCTGACTACTCCATGGAAAATTGATATATTTACCTTATTTTCAACTAGGGAGACGTGATAATAGTAATGTATCAACAGTACTTCCAGAATATTAAACTTTTTTAATACTTTTTGCTTTATAGTTGCAGTAATTTCATATTCAGTATCGCAAAAAACAATACAACAAACGTAAACATTAAATTTGTATGCCAATCGCCGGCCATATTGGATTACTTTGACAGAAGGTTGGATTGTCCTATTGTATCAGAAAGTGAAAGAACTAATATTATAGATAGATCTAAAGTTAGACGAGAACGAAGAAAGCTTAGAATATCGTTACAAAAGTATGATCTGCTCAGATTCTGCAATCTTTATACTTCGACGGAAGGAAAGATAATACTTTGAAAATTGAGAAGCGCGGTAAAAAGTTTCACAAGAAAACTATTGTGGAAGAACACATAGTACTTCGGCTGCTCTAAGGTAAAACACAGTATCCAACAACCGATCGAAAAATGTGTTTATTTCACAATGTCAGATATTAGATTATTACGCATCTATTGAGCCGACAGCAGTTAGCTCTATCTGCCAGATAAATGCTAATATCACCATATTATAACACAGTATATGCAATGAATCTTGTGGTTAGATGTAAATACTGTGTTTTAAGTTGGGTAAGATAAATAATTTTGTCGACAATATCAATATTTTGGTAGATACTGTTGTGGAGTACTATAAAAAAAAACAGTCAATGTTCCGCCGCACCTGTTTTACCTAGTCAATTGTAAAATTCCAGACGACGCACGAAGTCACTAGCAAAAAGCGCCCAATATCCAGTCACATCCGTTTCACCTAGGCAAACTAAAAATTTCAAGCCAAACAAACGAGTCGACAGCGATTGGCTACCACGCGCTTAGCACATCTAAGGGCGGAGCCTAAGCGAACATCGACCTAAGGTAGAAATAGACCCATAATCCGGAAATCAAAGCAGTATTCCAGATCGAGCAGTCGAAGCGAGCAAACCTACCTAGAGTGGAGAGCAAAGCATCGAGAAGCAAAGTCAACTTTAAGCCACATGCTCTTTTCAGAGCAACCCTAGCAAAAGAATTCAAATTGTTCTTTCCAGAATAACACTTGAACTGTTCTTTACAGAACAACATTAGAAAAGAATTCGTGTTCTTTTTAGAACAATACGTACTAACAATTATTTTCTTTTTCAGATTAATTAATAATCTCATTTTCAGATATTTTTAGGAAAAAAAGGACCGGGCAGTCCGACGACGCATTCTGTGGAGGACAGAATGGCAAGCGCCAGCGAAGACAGCAGATCCACGGCGGCATCCTCGGACACAGATACGGAGGCCAGCGGTAGAAGCCAGAAGTCGCGGAAAAACGGGCACGAGACAAGGATGCAGGCCCTCAGAGACGAAAACAGGAAGCTGCACGCCAAGCTTGAAAACATCCTGGAGGAGTTCAGGACCTTCAGAGCAGAGGCAGCCAAGAGTCAAAATGAGGCGGCAAAACACCGCGCGGAGGCAGCGGAACAGATCAACAATCTGTTAGATGCCCTAGCAGCAGCGAGGAACCAAGCGATCCCGCCTGCAGCACAAATGGAAATAGAGGACGACCCGCCAAGAACGACGCTAGCGCAGAAGCGCAAGAAAACAACAAGAAGCGAGGACAGCTAAGAGGACTCCGCGGAAGAAGTCTCAGCAAGGAAACCCAGGAGGGAGCCCGAATCCACCAAAAAAGGGGTCCCGAACAGAAAGGTGCCGGAACCTAGGGACGCCGAAGCGGAAACCTGCCCCAGACAAGCGGATGCCGCAGAGGAAGCACCGGCAACGCAACAACAACCACCTAAGATACCACCAGTGGTACTTAGGAACAAAGAGAAATGGAGCCACGTCAGCCATAAACTAAAGGAGAGCCGGATAAACTATGTCAAGGCCAAGCTAACTGGAGACGGAATCGCCATCGAACCAAGCACGGTAGAGGATTACCGGAAGCTCACGAGACTGCTAGCCGCGGACAAACACACCACATACATACTCGCTCCCCGAGGAACGGCAGCTAAGAATAGTACTACGCGGGATCCCCATGGGCGTAGAAAACGAGGAGATCAAAAAGGACCTCGAAGACCAGGGCTTCGCACCATCATCCGTCCAGCGGATGACGAGCAGACGCACCAAAACTCAGATGCCGTTGATACTTGTCCAAGTACCCAAGAACCAGGACGGCATCCTGAAAGTTACCAGATGCTGCGCACTGGTGGTGCGTGCCGAGAAACAGAGGATCCGGCAGGAAGCCACGCAGTGCCACCGCTGCCAACGGTTTGGCCACGCGCAAGGTAAATGTACCGCGCAGGCCAAATGTGTGAAATGCGGTGGCCCCCATCACACCGCAGACTGCACAAAGAAGCGGGACACGCCAACTAAATGCGCCAACTGTGGAGGAGCTCACCCAGCAAGCTACAGGGGGTGCCCGAAGTACCCCAAAAAACCAGCCGGACCACCACCAAAGCAAACACCCAGGACACAACAGGAGGAAAGCAGACCCACCACCGGAGGCCCAAGCTACAACAACACGCCAGGAAGGAGCTTCGCGGACGCCACGAAGCAAAAGAGAGCAGCCGCATCACAGGTACAGAAAGCGGCCCCCGCAGCACTGAACGCCAGCGACCTAACGGCAGCGTTGGCACAGATGCAGCAAATGTTTACAGCGATGAGCGCGTTCTTCGCCCAAATGCCAAATCTAGTAAACTAGAATGCCTACTAGGAGGGTGAAGCCGAAATCTCTGCAGATAGCCTCATGGAACATCAATGGCCTGAGTGGCAACAAGTATGAACTAGAAGAGGTGCTAGCGAGATACAACATTGACATCATGGCACTGCAAGAGACCAAGCTCAGAGCTGAGACAAAGGTGAAGTTCCTAGGCTACGACGTCTATAGGCAAGACAGAGCAGGCATTGGAGGAGGAGTAGCCCTGCTCGTCAAGAAGAATATAGACCACCACCCCATAGTGACACCAGAGCTGGAAGGAGCCCTGGAAGTGACCGCCGTGGTAGTGCAAACACACGAGCACGGCAGCCTCAAGATATCCTCAGGATACCAACCGCCAAGAGGTCAGATAGCTGAGGGCGACCTAGACACACTCTTTCCAAGAGGGGAACAGGCCGTCGCTATCGGAGACTTCAACGCTAAGTCGCCAGAGTGGAACAGCAGACTCACGAACACCAGGGGCAGAGCTCTGCTGAGATACCTAGGCACACGCGACGAAATACTGGCAATAGGACCTGAGGACCCGACACACTATGGGGCTACAGGCAGACCTGACGTGCTGGACATCGCTCTGCTACAAAACATGAGGATGGACTTCACGCTTCAAACCTTGGATGAGGGCTCCTCGGATCACAACCCAATATTCCTCCAATTGGGAGGCAAAGTGGACGAGGAAGAAACATTCATCAAAAAAAGGACGGACTGGGAGCAGTTTCGAGCAGAAATGCAAAGGAACATGCACCACATCTCCAGGATTGAAAGCGAGGAAGAGATCGAGGCAGCGATACTCGCGTTAGAACGCGACATCAAAGCAGCCCTTCAAGACAGCACGACGGAGACGACGGTCCGACGAGTTGCAGCACCAGCTGGCGAGCTGCCAGACCAGACGAAGCAGCTAATAAGGGACCGTCGAGACGCCAAAAGACGAGCACAAAGGACTGGACTCCGAGAGGATAAGCGGGCTTACAACCAGCTATCCCGAAGAGTCAAGATGACCCTCGAAGCGCACCGTCAGATGAGATGGCAAACCCATCTGGAGTCGCTCAACCCGGAGGACAGGAGCCTATGGAACACCCAGAAGGCCCTGAGAACCTCCAGGAAACCAATGCCACCGATCCACGGAGCAAACGGAGTAGTCTACACCAGGCAGCAAAAGGCCGAGGCATTTGCGGACAGCCTGGAGCTGCAGTGTAGGGAAAATCAGCTCCCAGACGAGGACGAGGACTGGACGGACGCTGTTGAGAGACGGGTTCGAAGACTGGCGCATGCGCCGGACAACGAACAACTCAGACCAGCGACCCCGGAGGAGATCAAAGGGATCCTGAGACGACTCAAAAACAGGAAGGCAGTTGCGGCGTTGGTCAATATAATCAACGCCATCCTGAGGTTCCGATACTTCCCAGACAGATGGAAGAGAGCGGATGTCATCCTGATTCTCAAACCAGGCAAGAATTCGATCCATCCCTCCAGTTACAGGCCCATCAGCTTACTGCCGGCGATGAGTAAGGTAGCCGAAAGGATAATCTTGGCCAGACTGCGGGGAGTACTCCGAGGATCTGCAAGTCATATAGGACGAACAGTTCGCTTACAAGAAAGGACACTCGACCGAGCTGCAAATACTCCGCCTGGTGGAGTATGCAGTGGACGGTTTCAATAGGAACCAGTCCACGGGAGCGATTCTACTAGACGTCGCCAAGGCGTTCGACAGAGTCTGGCATGCCGGGCTCCTAGCCAAACTGATAGATGCAGGATACCCGGCAGCGGTCGTTAAGCTGACCAAGTCATACCTTCGAGGAAGGCAACTTCGCGCGAAGGTAGACGGAGAGCTGTCGAGCTACAGACCCATGGAAACAGGAGTACCGCAGGGCACAGTACTTTCGCCACATCTGTTCACCATATACACCTCAGATTTGCCAAGGACAGCAGGAACGTCCCTGGCACTCTACGCAGACGACACGGCTCTAGTCGCCAAATCCTGGCAGGCAGCGCCAGTGACTCGTCTCCTCCAGGAAGCAGCACCCCGCCTGGAGGAATGGTGCAACAGATGGAAAGTACTGATCAACGCAGAGAAAAGCAGTGCGATCCTGTTCAGGAAGAGGACTCAAATCCCAGCGGGACATGTTACCATGAACGGCCAACCGATCCAGTGGACCGACACTGCCAAGTACCTCGGTGTCGTGCTGGACAAAGGGCTGACATGGAAACACAACACCGACGAAGTGATCAGGAAGGCAAAAGCGGTGAGGATCAGACTCTACCCAATGGTGGGTAGAACTAGTCAACTCAACCTGAGAAACAAACTACTCCTACTCAGGACCGTACTCAGGCCACAACTGACGTATGCGTCAGTGGCCTGGGGGTAAGCCGCCGAAACGCACAAGAAGAGGATACAAACCGTGGAAAATGTGGCGCTAAGATGCGCCGTGGATGCACCATGGTTTGTAAGAAACACCGACATCTTCAGAGACCTGGAATACACCCCAATGTCGAAGATCATCCAGGACCGGGCAAAGAAGATCTTCGTACGAGCGGAGATCCACGCAAATCCTACGAGCCGTCGATTATGATCCGGCAGAGGCTCCGCGGTACAAGAGACCGAGGCTACAGATCCTGGACAACGACTAACAGAGGTGAAAAACCTCTTCAGCCCAGCAGAGAAGATGGACCACTCCGAAGAGACAACGACACAACCCACCACCCTCCACCGACCACGTGGCACCGATAACCGGCCGACTACCGGACCGGTGTCACGCTCCTTAGCCCCCAAGCAGGCCTAGAGCACTAAAAAAGCGCTCAGGCCTAGCGCGATCCCGAGCCAAATCACCTCCCCCCCACACGTCACTGCCGGTAATTATCGGGAGGGACGTGAACACCTAACCACCCAACAAATTCCCAGGGCAGGACGGCAACAGTCGCCCTGCCATGACATGACGACGAGGTCTGCCAAAACGACCACACCGTTCGCATCAGCGGATGGGGTTGCCGGTGGAGCAGGCCCGCCCCGACGCCACTGCCGGTAATTTTCGGGAGGGACGTGAACACCTAACCACCCAACAAATTCCCAGGGCAAGACGGCAACAGTCGCCCTGCCCGTGACATGTCAACAAGGTCTGCCAAAACGACCACACCGTTCGCACCAGCGGATGGGGTTGCCGGTGGAGCAGCCCTCTCCCCCACAAGACAAGAACACACACACATCCTGACCTAACCCTCCACCGACCACGGGGCACCGGAAAAACATGGCCGACTGCCAGATCGGTGTCACGCTCCTTGCCCTCGAGCGGGCCCAGAGCGCTAAAGAAGCGCTTAGGCCTAGCGCGATTCTGAGCTAAACTAGCTCCTCCCCCTAGTGACTCCTGGATTACTTTTGGACTAAGGAATAGTGACTCCTGGATTACTTTTGGATTATCAGTGTTGTGTTTTAGTGATCGCGTATCAAGCTCTCGCGAAACGGGGAACATTGAGTAATCAGCCAAACCTTTGAATTTGTCATAACAAATTAGAGTGACCAAACTTTTGAACACTAACTATCACGGGCTTTACCTAAGAGTTGTTTCTGACCCATCTAGAAAAAAGACAGTTTCATTTTTAACCTGTTTAATTTCATTTTATCAAATTAAAGAAGTGTAATCTTATTTTATTCTTTAATTTCAGTGTCAAATAAATAGAGCTGTAACATTCAATTCTTTATTTGTTTCAATGGCTACAAGTAATTAATATAAACAATTTTAACTGTCTCAAGACGCGTCGGGGCATAACTAGTTGCTCCTTCGCCCTCTTGCCATCGTGGAAGCCTTCCAGATTAACTAATGCCTGTCTAAAACAGGAAGATTCGGTGTACGAAAAATAATTAAAAGCCACTTTCTCTTTTAGTCATTTTAATTAATAAATTAACAAAACAGAGTAAATTTAACTTCAAGTCTCATGCTCTAACATCCAAAACAAAAAAATCTACCCTGAGCAAAAAATCATCCTTATTAAGTTATCGGTAAACCTCCAAGGTCACTGGCGCCCCAAACGAACTTTTAAAAAAACATTATTTCGACGACTGAGCTTGTCGATTGTGAACGAGGAGGACAAAAAAACCGATACATGTCGCCCAGAACGTGGAGCCGCCGTTTGGTCTAGGTAGCAGACGTACATTCTACAAGAGTGCATATCCAGCAGGACAGAAAGAGTACCTACGTAAGTATCTCTGATATATTTTTTTCTCACCACGCTAGCCATGGACAGATACGTGGTAGTCGACAGCGAACCGGCCGCGACGCGAACATACAGTGGTACGGAAACAATAGATTTTGGGGTAGATCAAACGGAGTTTCATGATGGAACAACGGACTCAAGGATGGACACCACAGTAATCAAACCTGTAAACAAACAGGAACAAATAACAAGTACACCACGTCAATTTCTCCAGGAAAACAATTTGTCGGTTAATGTTTCAAATTCAGCCGCGATACGCAATTTAGGATTCACGTCACAGCCAGCAGATCACGAAGATAAACCACCGTTAAAAGCACCACCGCAAGCACAAGCACCTGCAGCTATGGAGGACGCCTTCTCCAGTATGGCAGCTACTTTTGCCAGAGCACTGGAGCAGATCACGCAACGAAGCACGCACTCAAGTAATATTCAGTTTACACCGATTCACTGGTTTGGAGGCCTAGAGCATGTAGATCCAATGGTATTCATCAGACGAATGGATATGCATTTTGACCGCGCACATATCACTGATGACATGGATAAATTACTGATAGCAACGGAGCAATTAAGAGGTGAAGCTAGGAGATGGTACGAACCATACAGGTTTAGGTTTCACGACAGGTTCAATGCCACTTCGAATATTACGGCAGCAACTTCAAAATTATATGGGGAAAAACAAGGCAGCAACGAGTCAACAGAGACGTTCATCACGCGCAAGCACTGTCTCTTTCACCGGTTGGAACCCAACAAAAGTGATTTCATCATGGCAGCGACGATAATGGAGCAACTACGCCCGGAAATTAGGTCAAGGTTGAGAGGAGCTACAGTAAGAAACACCGAGGAACTCATCTTTGAGTAAGATTTTGGTAGCTCACCACCACGCTCAGCTAGCACACAGACAAGTAGCACGCCGTACGAATACACCTTCCCACTGAACAACACGTCAATATACAAACAACTGCCACGCATCAAGATAACTGTGGGCCAACAGGAATATACAGCACTGGTGGACACCGGAGCAGCAAGTAACATCCTACGATCTGGACTGATCGACAACAGGCACTCGGGCAGTCATGAACAGCTGTTCTCACTGGCATGCAGATCCGGAGTAATCCGATCAAAAGGCAGAGTCACACTGGACTATTGCATTGATGGCTTGAGCATAAGATACTCTTTTCAGCTGATCGAGAACCTAAACGAGGAGGTGATACTAGGTACCCCCTTTTGCACCAAGAGTAAGTTATCATCGACTATGGTAGGAAATGTATATACGCTGGCACGGATGCACGCAAGACGATCTATTGGGATCAATCCCAAACAAGGCCACCCGTCGAACAAAAAACACCGCCAAATGTCACGGTACCACCCGAACATGAACCACACTTTACGAATTTACTGTCTAAATACGCAGATTTATTCGACGAAGTTCCTTCAAAAGCTACCACGAACACAGTCAAGCACAACATCCATCTACGTGAGGAAAAAATCATACACCAAAAACCTTACCCCATGTCACCGGAGAAAAAGCGGATTTTCAACGAACAAATCACCGAAATGCTGGAGGCAGGAATTATCGAACCTAGCCAGTCACCATACAGCTCTCCACCAGTTCTAGAGGAAAGAACAGGGAAAAAACCGCGCTTTTGCGTGGACTACAGAAAGATCAACGAAATCACAGAAGACGAGTCATCAGTGTTACCAAAAATTCATGAGATGATCAAGGACTTTGGAAAGGCTAAGCTATTCACATTGCTGGATCTAAAGTCAGGATATTGGCAGATTCCAATGGAAAAAACATCTAAGCAATACACGGCTTTCACGACTCCTGATGGAGCGTCATACCAATTTACAGTTATGCCTTTTGGTTTAAAAACGGCACCGGCCACTTTTCAGAAATTGATGGTCAGGGAAGTACTAACCGGGTTTCTACACATTTTTGTCAACATATACTTGGATGACATTATAATATTCAGCAACACAGTGCAAGACCACGAAAAACACCTCCGACAAGTATTCGAACGTCTTCGCACACATCATCTGCACATCTCACCCGAAAAATGCATCATAGCCGTAGGAGAACTGGACTATTTGGGACATCATATTAAAGGAGCCACTACCGAGCCACAACAAAAACATATCGACGCAATCTTGGACTTTACACCACCGCATTCCAAAAAACAACTACAAAGTTTTCTTGGAACATGCAATTGGGTAAGGGAATACATCGAAGATGCCGCTTACCTCACACGCCCCTTAACACAGCTACTGGCAAAGGACACGAAATTTCGCTGGACCCCGGAATGTCAGGTGGCATTCGGAAAACTAAAAACAGCCATATCCAAGGAACCTTTGTTATTACACCGTCCCGATTTTGATAAACATTTTTACTTGCAAACAGATGCTTCGCAACGAGGACTCGGAGCTACACTTTTCCAACGAGACGAGGAAGGAAACAGACTTGTCATATCATACTCTAGCTCGACGCTGACAAAAACAGAAATTAAATATCACGTCAACGAATTAGAAGTACTAGCAACGCTTTGGGCGATCAAGCGCTACAAAATATATTTGCAGGACAAACCCTACGTACAGACAGCAAAGCCTTACAGTGGCTCAACAAAAACAGGGACAGTAAATCGAAATTGATGCGCTGGTCACTACTGTTACAGGAATATTCTTTTACCGTGGAACACTGCCCCGGAAAGGAAAATGAACTTCCAGACTTTCTCAGTCGCAACCCAAATCCACACAACGTACGTGAAGAAATCGACGAAAGACGGTTGTTACCGCCGCATTTTGTACACGAACCTCGAAACGACGTAATCAACGTACTCGACCACACCGATCTGTACGAAGAAGTACTACGCACACAAGCCCGATCTAGGAAGATACAAAACAACATAACACGTTGGCAAGCTATCGCCACCTTCGGCGCAAACAACCCAGAAGGCTCATTTTTTTGAATATCACGCAGTCATCGATGGAGTATTGTGGCGAAAATATCAGGGTAGAGACTTAGTCGTTGTACCAAAAAGCCTCGTACAAAGAGTCATTCACCAGTTTCACGACGCCACAGACGCCGCATACCCAGGACGCGCTGAAACACTCCGTGCCATACTTCAACGCTACTACTGTAGAAATATACACCACTACGTTGCTAAATATGTGCAAAACTGCATAATATACTCGATGGTAAAATCCAGGCACGTACAAAAAGCAGCACCTCTTAAAGCCCACTCACCAAGATACCCATTTCAAGTTCTAAGTGTGGACACGCTTGGGCCTTATAAGGAGTCGAAACAGAAAAATAGGTACATGATCATCGTCACCGACGTGTTCTCCAAATGGACAGAAAGCTTAGAAAATCGTTACAAAAAGTACGATCTGTTCAGATTCTGCAATCTTTATACTTCGACGGAAGGAAAGATAATACTTTGAAAATTGAGAAGCGCGGTAAAAAGTTTCACAAGAAATCTATTGTGGAAGAACACATAGTACTTATAGAGGAACCTAACTCAAAATATATAGGGCATGTGTCTCCCGATTCTGGTACGGCAAACAACTGTGCAACGAGTATCTTAACAATATTTAAATAAAAATGTCGATGTATCGCAACTTGTAGGTTTAGGATGTGACGGCACATCAGTCAATACGGGCCTAAAAGGTGGAATCATCCGTTTAATAGAATTACATTTGGGAAGACCCCTTCACTGGTTCGTGTGTCAATTGCATGGAAACGAACTTCCATTGCGACATTTATTTCACAGCTTAGATGGAGGAACTTCGGGCCCTAAAAGTTTTTCTGGTATCATTGGTACTTTGTTACAGACATGCGAAATTTTTCCAGTAGTAAAATATGATCCAATCAAAATCGAATATGAATTACCGGTAATAGAATTGAAAGATTTAAGCACAGATCAACGATATCTTCTAGAAATATGTCGTGCTGTTGTGAATGGAAACTGTCCGCCTGATTTAGCAAATAAAACTCTAGGGAAGCTAGCCCACGCTCGCTGGCTTACTTACGCAAGTCTAATACTCAGATTGTATGTAGCTACCATTAATCCTTCAGAAAATTTAGTAACACTTGCCACATACGTGATTAAAATATATGCTCCTATTTGGTTTACAGAAAAAAAAACAGTTTATGTTCTGATGGTGCACGAAACCTGTGGCATCTGATACAATTATCTCGGTGCCTGAACAAATCTCATTTGAAGCACGTAGATCCAGTCATACAGAGAATTGCTTATTTCGCTCATCCAGAGAACATTCTTCTTTGTATGATTTCAGATCCCAAACAGCACATCAGAGAACTTGGCTTACGCAGAATTCTAAAAGCAAGATAAGATTTTAAAGATCGACTTGCAAAACTTAACAATTACCAAGCCACCTGCTATATCTAATATCCCAGACGAAACTCTTAAGGGAGCAATACAAATTGGAACACTCATCGAAGTTCCCAAGTTTTCCTGTCATTCTCAAGCGGTGGAGAGAAGCATTAAACTCGTGACAGAAGCTTCCACCTCAGTATGCAACCAAATACGACGTGATGGTTAAGAACAAAACTAGTCTCAAAATTTGATGTCAAATTTTGAACCTAAAAAAGGAGTACAAATTTTAAAAAGACAATTATCAGCAAAAGTAGTGAGGTTGGACAGGGCAGCGGAGGGGCTCGAATAGCAGTCACCTCCACGCGAAGAGCTCTGGGTTATTTTGTTTTATCAGTTTTATCAGGGAGATTCGATGTTTCCGAGGATGAAGACAAAAATAAACTTTGTTTCTAAAATAAACTTTGTTTCTTTATAATACAAGATAATCGTAGAACTGCTAATATTTTGAGAGCAAAAGAGAAATAAATGTTATTGACGAAATTTATTCAATTTTCTCTTACTTTCCTATGTCTTAGTGGATCCTCAAGATAATTATTTGTAACAATCTAAATGTCACAACTGAAAAACAAAAAATTAACGTATTGTTGGGAATGAAAAATAGGGTTATTAACACCTCACATACCTCGTTGGTAGCTGACAATCTCAAAAAATTGTCAGATTTATTTATGAAGTGCGGTTATCTACCATCGTTAGTTAAAAAACTGAATTTCAGTAGAACAATAACAAATGTTAATTTGGTTGATGTACGTCCTGACGTTGTTGTGCCTATTGTGGTTGAAGAACGTGACACTAATAATACTTTTTATTTCTCGGTACCGAACATAGCACATGTGTCTCTTAGAGTTAGGAAATTATTTTCAAATTTTTCCAACATAAAAATAGCATTTAAAAACAAAGTAACCATCAACAATCTTTTTGCTAAGTTGAAAGACAAGGACGATTTAATGAGTTACTCCAATTTGGTGTATTGCATCTCTTGCAATGACTGTGAAAGAAAGTATATCGGTCAAACTAGCAGAAAAGTTAAAGATAGAATTACATCACACAGAAGTGATGTTAGGCTCAACAAAGAATCACCGATGTTAGCCAAGCATGTTTTATTATTAGACCATAATCTTAATTACGTTGACGTTAAGATTTTAAACTTCGAAAAGAACCTTCACAAAAGGGCTTTTCTAGAAATGTGTCACATCTTTAACGAACCAAACGCTATGAGTGCTAGAAATGATATTGATGGTCTCAGTATATTATATACCTATTTATTGCATTCACATGCATATAGCAACAACACAAATAACACCCTGTAAAGTACTTTTGTGAATTAGTTGTTTTTTGATTTGGTGTGTTGGCTTCCATATTTGCCAGGCCTGAAACAGAGAGAGAGGACAAGTGACAGCCCTCTCTCTCTTGCTTCGGACTTGGATGTGTAATTTTTTGTAAACATTCCGATGCTTTTTCACAAGCACAAGAAAAACGTAGTTGACTGTTATTTGTTCAGTTTTCGAAGTGGCTGATACAATTTTTAATTAAACATTTTTGATTTTAACTTATCCCAGTAGAATGTAGTCCACAAATGTGATTTATTTTTGCAATATAAATGTATTTCCAGTCTTTAAGACGTCAATTTAATTTTTTTAACCTCAGATTAGTAAGTACTTTCCACTTTTTTAATAAATTATTATTATAATATCAATTTTTGTAGAATTCCTGAGGAAGAAACAATAAAGTTTCGAAAGCTTGAATTTGAAAAAGTCTCTTTTTTGAACCCGTGGACTGCTTCCCCGAAGTTAATTAATAATTTTGTTCTTAACTTAGACGGTCGTCTAATTGTCGTCTCTGTACTTATAGAAGATATGGGGTTTTATCAGAACATTCGTAATATGGATACGCTACTATGAAGGATCTGAAGAATATGGCAAATATCAACATCAAATTGGCATCATTGAGAAACAAGACATTTCTATTGCAATGTAGAAAACATGGAATCATACCTACGCACATCACGATTGGTGTAAGGAATGTGGACAACCTCACGGGGGCAGCCGTTGGAAGGACCTTGCATTAATCAGCTGAATTTAATCAAAGGTTAAGAACAAAAATACTTAATTTGGAAATCAAAGTCACGCACGATAGTGTTAGAGACATGGAAAAAACGTTTAGGATCTTAAAAAACAAACAGTAATAAGTTACCATATAACATTGTGTTTGATTTTTTCAAAAGTCAGTCAAATAGAATAAAAAGGTTTTCCAGGTCAAAAACACTAACGTTAGTAAATTTAACAATTTAAAACAGTCAACTCTTTCTAAAATTAAAACTCCAACACATTGGATCAAAAACCTAACGGATGTGGAAATCCCTAATTAGGTCTCAAATTTTTTTGGCACTTGACCCCAAATTTAGTGTAGAACCGTTAGTAAAAGACGTCAACATACCAAAGCTTTTGTCGGACGTCGATCATATTGTCAACAACATTAATAATATTGATAACAGAGGAAAAAATCTCCTCCTCACGCAATCTACCAACATTATTACTAATTTCGTACATAAAAGTAAAGCTCCTAACACGTACTACAATAGCTACCTAACGTGCAAAAGGTTTCTCAAAGAAAATACGGAATTAAAGGTCATTCAATCAGATAAAATGAAAGTCAAGATAAAAGAACAATATGATAGACTGTCTACAGAAATTTTGGCCGACGCGACGATGAATACTACAGTAGGGATCCCACCCACACAATACAAAGCAAAACGAACAACATTGTCTCACAATTGGAAAAAAGTAAAATGATTTCCCCTCGGGAGGGACAAAAACATATATGCTGCAACGGTGTAATCAATAAATTTTACGGTCTCCCAAAAATTCATAAACCAACGTTATCACTGAGACCGATCATTTCTGGAGTCAATAGCCCCAATAGAGGTATTGCCCAATTAGTCACCGATATACTTACGATTTCATACAACACAGACAATAACTTTTTTATTAAAGACTCATTTCAATTCAGCACATTCATACAAGAGTTCCAATTGCCAGACAATTATGTGATACTTAGCTTTGACGTAAAATCCTTCTTTAACCCGCGATCAGTATCCCTGTTAGATTCTATCTAACATTTTTACATTTATGGTCAGCATATTCAATCGAAAAGCTGTATATCGGAATCGATCTAGCTATGCCTTCCTAACCATCTACCTGACCATCCCCCCCTCTTAGTTTATCTCGGGAAAACTGCCTAAGTATCTAAACCTTCTCTTTGTTGGGACGTGTCGAAATGTTAGTTGAAATCTAACACGCGACCAGGCACATAGTTTTAAATTGCGAGTTCTGTTAGATAAAATCTAACGGCGAGACCAATTGCGGCGGTATTTTTTTTTTTTTTGAATATTAAATAAAACTTTAGTGTTTGTGTTGTTTCTTATTATTTTGTTGTTGTGATGGCTCACGAAGAAGGTCAACAACGTCTACAAGCTCTTTGGGAGGCGGTTTGGGAAGAAGAACAAGAACAGGAGCAACAAGAGATTGATCAGCCAGTAACATCGTATCCGTCAGATCCTGTTTCATGTGATGAAGAAGCTTCATCTGAGCACAGTGTACATAACACAGACACGGAACAATCGAGTTCAGATGATGATGGACGCTTCGAGAGTTTACAACGTGGTGCTGCAAATTATCCCTTATATACTGGAAAGACGGAACTAAGTGGTTAGTACATAAAACCAGGAAACAACCAGGTAAAACTTCACGCCAAAATGTGGTCACGCAATTGCCTGGTGTAAAAGGTATTGCTAAAAATGCGAAAACGATCCTAGATTGCTGGAAACTGTTTTTTCCTGACAAAATAATTGAGTATGTTACAAATTGTACAAATAAACAACTTGATAGAATGAGACTGTCATATGGGCGCGAGTCAAAGCATTGCTTGCCTACTGATTTTGAGGAAATGAATGCCTTTTTTAGGACTATTATATTTAGCGGGGGTAAAAAAGAGCTCAGCATCTAAATACATCAGAATTGTGGAGCACAGATGGGACGGCTCCAGAATACTTCGCAGCTACACTATCACAGCGTCGTTTTCACACTTTAGTGCAAGCTATTAGATTTGATGATAAAGACACAAGGGCAGAAAGAGCCAAAAAAAGATAACCTAGCCCCAGCGAGAGATATATTGCATCAATTTATCGAAAAATGTGTACAGCACTACACCGTTGGTTCATACGTAACGATAGATGAGATGCTCGAAGGTTTTAGAGGTAGATACAAATTTCGGCAATATATAGCTATAGACAGGTCGAAAAAAAACCTCAATAAGGAAATAATTAGTGGTTAAGCTGAAAATTGCTTTAATCGCTTTATTTGGACCCAGATATTGCTCTCCCAAATTTTCCTCCTCGAGCGAAGTCGGCGTTGGCCCTTCTGGCCCTAAGAAAAAATTTTGCAAATATCTCCAAAACCATCAACTTTATCAACAAAATACTTATTATAAAAAAATAATTTACAGTAAATTTGCTACAAAAATGTTTTTTACCGTTCGTCTCTAAAGTGAACCGTTACGATGCTACAACCATTCAAAGTGGAACCCTTTTTGATTCTTGCGGAAAAGTTATCGAAATCATATGCCATATCAAAGTTTCCACATGTTATAAATATTTGTCAGCATTCTAGGTGCACAAGCTGTTAACTTGTTACAAGTATAACAGCTTTTCAATGTAAACAGCTGCGGCAAAGTACCTACGATAGAGTAAATGGCGCGTTTTTGTTGTAAGTGGTGTCCCCAGGAGGCCTAATCCGCTGTTCAAATGTCAAAGTTAGTCGATTTTCAACCGTTTTGATGAAGGCTGGCAGTCTTGATCGTCTGCCTCAATTTCTCCGTCATCGCTTTCATCGTCTGCATCGGTACATTTGTTCGACGTCACAGGGCGCTCAAGATTAACATCGATGTCTCCGTCACAATCATCCATATCATCTTCCTCGGCAGCATTTGTACATGACCGTCCTATACAATTCATGCAGATTCTGGAGCATCGGAGGCCCGTTTTCCTGCAACCACACGTTGCGTTACATCCTTTCGAACATTTTCAGGACACTGTGTTTAGAAGCGTTTGTGGCGCCGGATCCCGTCGTAGGTATGGGAGCCAAACCACATTGAGAATTTTTCCAGCCCCAATCCAGTGGATTTGTATCATTTCCATACCATGTTTGGACTTGATGGTATGTTCTTAAAGAGTGCTCACGTGCCGCTGATTCGGTGGGAGGTAGGCTTGCGAGATTAAATCGATGTTTGCTTAGAGATTTTGCAAACAGTTGGAACCGCAACTCATTCAGGGTGTTTCCCGTGGTTTTGTTGTCATAAAGCCTAGTCACAACCAACTGGCCCGCTTTGCCAATTTCATCGGGGTTTGCGTTCACGTCTCGGAAAACCCTAACAGCTGTCTGCAGTTCCTCATTACTCTTCAGCAGTGTTACGAATTTCATTTTGCCCTGCCTGAAAAACGAAGACGTTGTATCACACCCACTAAACGCATGCAAAAAGAGGATGTTTTCTTGCATACACGGCGGGAGATTGAAACACTGCCGCACTTTCTCAAACTACAATCTTGATTGATTATTTTGTCCGTAAACACGTATACACTCAACCAGATCGTTCATGACACTGCTGTGGTATGGGAGCAGCGTTGCCAGCTGTATGGGAGGCCGAGCGCGGCAAGCCAGCTGCATCTGCAGGTGTTACTATCCCCACGTTCACAGTGTTGCCAGCGCCCTCGGTGAGAAAGTAATGAAGTCTACTTGTAAAATGTACTGAATCTGAACTGAATGTACTTATAACATGTAGAAACTTTGATATGGCATATGATTTCGATAACTTTTCCGCAAGAATCAAAAAGAGTTCCAATTTGAATGGTCGTAGCATCGTAACGGTTCACTTTAGAGACAAACGGTAAAGAACATTTTTGTAGCAAATTTACTCTAGATTATTTTTTATAAGTATTTTGTTAGTAAAGTTGATGGTTTGGGAGATCTTTGCAAAAAACCGAAAAATGGTACCTTCTTAGGGCCAGAAGGGCCAACGCCGACTTCGCTCGAGGGGGGAGAACTTGGGAGAGTAATATCTGGGTCCAAATAAAACGATTAAAGCAATTTTCAGCTTCCCACTAATTATTTCCTTATTGAACTATCTGTCGCCTGGCCTACTAATAAACCTGCAAAATATGGCATTAAAATTTATGCTGCCGTGGATGCAAGGATGTTTTATACACACAACATAGAAATTTACGCCGGCAAACAGCCCAACGGTCCTTACCAAATGAACAATGATGCGCAAAGTGTGGTAACACGCCTTCTAAGACATTGCAGTGGTACTGGTAGAAATGTAACTACAGACAATTATTTTACTTCTGTGTCATTGGCTAACGATTTACGACACAACCACCGTCTGACATTGCTGAAAAACAAACGCGAAATACCCCCGATATTTTTAGACACGAAGAGACGTCATACTTATAGCAGCATTTTTGCTTGGGGGATAGATCCTAATAAATGCCTGCTAACCTCGTATGTTCCTAAAAAAAACAAAAATGTGCTGATGCTCTCGACATTCCACGAAGATGATGATATCGACCCAGAGAGTAGAGAGCAGATGAAACCTTCTGTTATCACTTTTTATAACCTTACCAAAGGAGCAGTTGATGTCGTGGATCGAATGAAGGCAGAGTATTATGTTACAAGAGTGAGCAATAGATGGCCACTGACCATATTTTGCACTTTGCTCAATATTGCCGGCATCAATTCTCAGATTATCTATTTTAGTAACACGAATAACAAGATACTTCGAAGACTGTATCTAACAGATCTAGCTAAGCAACTCTCAAAACCTCACATTATACGTCGATCCAAGGTGACATCTTTGTCAATTCCCTTACGACAAAAGATAAAAAATATTTTGGGCCATGAGGTTTCTGCACCTACAACTGCAGAACAACAGGGAGAAGTAAAACCACGGTGCTTCTTTTGCCCAAAAAGAAAAAAACAGATTTACAAAATACTGCTGTGATACATGTACGAAACCGATTTGCAAAGAACATACAGCTAAAACTGTTTTGACGTGTACATGCTGCTTCAACCGAGATGAAGACTCATGAATATTTTTCATCTTTTTTTTAATTACCATTTATGTATTTTTCATGGATTATCTAAGGTAATCTATTATGTAAAGTGTAATAAAAGTCTTTCAACAAATCATTGTGTCTGTAATACTAATTTACATTCCGAAATATCATAATGTCATAGTTATAATGTTATAATGCTAATAATAATATAAGGTGCTAAAATTAATCACAATTACGTAAACAAATAGAACACAATACCAGTATTCATCACAATTAGGGCAAAAAATTGATAATATAATGAATGGGATTAAAAACAGTTATGTTAGATAAAATCTAACACGTGATTGGTAAAATCACGTTATTTTGGAAGGCGTTACCGATCGCGGGTTAATAACATTACGGTGGACCTACCAAAAAGTTCGGTCAAACGTCTCTGGGAATCAATACAATCACATTGTGATATTTCAAAAAGAAAATTCTTGGAATTAATAACCTTTTTATTTAACACCACTGTGTTCATGTTCAACGATAACATTCATAAACAAATCTTAGGAATGCCGATGGGGAGTCCCGTTTCACCCATACTAGCACAATACGTTACTGACGACTTGATCAATGATTGTTTGTTAAAGTTAGATTTTGAGGTCCCCTTTTTAAAAAAAATACGTGAATTATATCATCCTTAGTATTCCCAACAACGGTAAAGAACGCTTACTTGAAGTGTTTAACAACTACCATCAACGATTAAAGTTTACCATATAAGAAGAGGAAAATGGTAGAGTACCCTTCTTGGATACACAATTGATAAGAAGGGTAGATAATAGGGTTATCACTTCTTGGTACACAAATCCAGGGTCATCTGGACGATATTTACATTATGAATCGTTCCACGCTGAAAAACAAAAGATTAACGTATTGTTGGGAATGAAAAATAGGGTTATTAACACCTCACATACCTCGTTGGTAGCTGACAATCTCAAAAAATTGTCAGATTTATTTATGAAGTGTGGTTATCCACCATCGTTAGTTAAAAAACTGATTTTCAGTAGAACAATAACAAATGATAATTTGGTTGATGTAGGGTAGAGGCACCGTTTGTGGTCACTACACCATTAGTGGCCATTTCTCTCATTATTGGTAAAATAATACCGCTACGACTTTGACGAGACCAGCAGAATCATTGCATGAGCGATTTTTATATATCCCGCCACCAAACCGGTTATAGCTTGACGCCCTCTTGTGGATAGTAGAACTAGTAACGGTCACACAAATTGGCGGGACACTGATGTCAGTGATTAGTTAGTATTTCTGTTAAGATACAAGGTGAGTTTATTTAAGGTTTAATTATTTTCAATTTAGGCAAAATTCAATAATCTTTTTTTCTGCATTATTGGATATATTTTGACATTGTGTTTATAGAGTTAAATTCACATTTTTTTGCAAATTGTGCTTTATATCTAGGGTGGTCAGAAATGGATCACAAATAACCTAATAAATCTATTTGTAGCCACAAAGTGGCTACAAATGGAACTGGTTTTTCCCGTTTTTGGCCACAAATGTTTGCAATATAGTCCAGAAGTACTTACTTATTTTGAGGTCCCATTTTTAAAAAAAATACGTGGATTATATCATCCTTAGTATCCCCAACAACGGTAAAGAACGCTTACTTGAAGTGTTTAACAACTACCATCAACGATTAAAGTTTACCATATAAGAAGACGAAAATGGTAGAGTACCCTTCTTGGATACACAATTGATAAGAAGGGCAGATAATAGGGTTATCACTTCTTGGTACACAAATCCAGGGTCATCTGGACGATATTTACATTATGAATCGTTCCACGCTGAAAAACAAAAGATTAACGTATTGTTGGGAATGAAAAATA
The DNA here is from genome assembly GCA_029963845.1 of Rhamnusium bicolor. Taxonomy (NCBI): domain Eukaryota; kingdom Metazoa; phylum Arthropoda; class Insecta; order Coleoptera; family Cerambycidae; genus Rhamnusium; species Rhamnusium bicolor. The sequence continues at coordinate 30,312 of JANEYF010002429.1, read as the reverse complement.
GGGTTATCAACACCTCACATACCTCGTTGGTAGCTGACAATCTCAAAAAATTGTCAGATTTATTTATGAAGTGTGGTTATCCACCATCGTTAGTTAAAAAACTGATTCTCAGTAGAACAATAACAAATGATAATTTGGTTGATGTACCTACGTCCTGACGTTGTTGTGCCCATTGTAGTTGAAGAACGTGACACTCCTAATAATACTTTTATTTCTGGGTACCGAACATAGCACGTGTCTCTTAAATTTAGGAAATTATTTTCACATTTTTCCAACATAAAAATAGCACAAACTAACCATCAACAACCTTTTTGCTAAATTGAAAGACAAGGACGACTTAATGAGTTACTCCAATGTGGTGTATTGCATCTCTTGCAATGACTGTGAAAAAAAGTATATCGATCAAACTAGCAGAAAAGTTAAAGATAGGATTACATCACACAGAAGTAATGTTAGGCTTAACAAAGAATCATCGATGTTAGCCAAACATGTTTTATCATTAGACCATAATCTTAATTACGATGACGTTAAGATTTTAAACTTCGAAAAGAACCTTCACAAAAGGGCTTTTCTAGAAATGTGTCACATCTTTAACGAACCAAACGCTATAAATGCTAGAAATGATATTGATGGTCTCAGTATATTATATACATATTTATTGCATTCACATGCATATAGTAACAACACAAATAACACCCTGTAAAGTACTTTTGTGAATGAGTTGTTTTTTGATTTGGTGTGTTGGCATCCATATTTGCCAGGCCTGAAACAGAGAGAGAGGACAAGTGACAGCCCTCTCTCTCTGCTTCGGACTTGGATGTGTGGTTTTTTGTAAACATTCCGATGCTTTTTCACAAGCACAAGAAAAACGTAGTTGACTGCTATTTGTTCAGTTTTCGAAATGGCTGATACAATTTTTAATTAAACAATTTTGATTTTAACTTATCCCAGTAGAATGTAGTCCACAAATGTGATTAATTTTTGCAATATAAATGTGTTTCCAGTCCTTAAGACATGTCAATTTAATTTTTTTTAACCTCAGATTAGTAAGTACTTTCCACTTTTTTAATAAATTATTATTATAATATCAATTTTTGTAGAATTCCTGAGGAAGAAACAATAAAGTTTCGAAAGCTTGAATTTGAAAAAGAGTCTCTTTTTTGAACCCGTTGACTGCTTCCCCGAAGTTAATTAATAATTTTGTTATATACACAGTTATACCATTCAACCCACCAGGGAGTCCTTATTTATATGTTAATCATTTCCTGTTTACACATAATATACTATGTTATGTGCCCTGATTGGCGCCCACCATAAAATAAATATAGATATCAGTTTTATATAAATGGGAGCCACTAATTAGATCAAATCAGTTCTACATTAACATCTGTCATAGCAAGTAAGACTATTAAGTGTGCACTTACTACTCAATAAACTTGTAATCTTCAAATTGTTATGGACCTTTTTATTAACGTTCATAACTGGCGCAGTCGGTAGGATAAAGTGAGTCGGGCAATCGAAGTAACCAGGAGAACTTGTTGAAGAAATTCCACACAAATTTGTAGATTGGTGAAGTTTCAGCCTTTTTGGTATCAACCATCAAGACTCCACAGAAGACATCAAGTCAATAGTAAGTGTTCCTTCCTTTTTTCTTTTTCCTTGTTAAGATTGGCAGTGTAGAATTCCTTTGAGTGCATATCAAAGTATTTATTAATTTTGAGCGAAAATCAGAATTAATTTTTTATAAGTTTTGACTGTATATTAAAACTTATATTGGCTAAGAATTTCAGAATATTTTTATTTTAAGTTGAATACAAATATTTTTTATTTCATTTTTCACGAAGTTGAATACAAAACTTTTATTTAATTTTTACAAGTTAAAAATGAATTACTTTAATTACAATTACTTTATTTTTTATTTTACTGACTTACAAAATGACTTCTCCTAATTTAATTGCTCCAAGTGCAAGCGCACCTAACTCTCAACTCTTTAAAATGTTTGTAAATGTCATACCTAAATTTGATGGCACTCCATCTCTTTTAAATGATTTTGTTTCTGCTTGCGATGAGCTAGTAGAAACGTACGCCACAGGAGAAAGTGTGTTACAAGACAAATTTGTTTTGAGAGCCACACGAAATAAATTATTTGGTCAAGCACAAATTAACATTGCATCTCGATTAGAATTAAACGACTGGACAGACATTAAGTCGGTTCTAGTAAGTACTTTCGGTGACGCAAGAGATTTACCCACGTTGCAAACCGAATTGATACATTTAAATATTGACCCTAGAAAGAATCTTTAACTACCTTCGGCAATAAAATATTAGGATATCAATCACTCTTGATTTCTAAATTACGACAATTTGCTGAACCTTTTACTGTAAAGGAGGCAATGAGTCAAGTATATCAAAGATTAAGTCTAGATACATATGTCAGAAATTTACCTTTGAATTTTAGACAAATGGTACGAACAAAAGAGATTGATAATCTTTTGGACGCTATATCTTTCGTTTCTCGAGAAGAACAATTTTCTACTTACAATAAAACAGTTAATTCAACTTCTCACAGTTCAATAACTAAACCGCAAACTCAAGCTCGCAATATGACTCAACACACACCATTTCAATCACACACACCTTTTCAATCACGCACACCATTTCAACCACACATACCCTTTCAACTAAATTATTTCCAACCTTATAACAACCAAACACGACAAAATTCTCTCATGACTAGACCATTAGCAGGAAACCAATTCAGACAACAAAACGTCTGTAATCCAAGAAATACAACAGGTCCTACACCAATGGACACCTCCACGATAAACCGAACCTTACAACAACAGTTCAGGAATCCATCTCGTCCCACACCCATGGAGACATCATCAATCAACAGAACCACAGGACAACCTTTCAGAACATTTCCACGAAGAACCAAAGAAATGTACCACATTCAAGCTGACATAACGCCACAAAACTATATTATCGACCCTACTACGAGTCAACCCCTACCAAGTAGACTCGACGAAACATTTGACAATTTCGCACAACTAGATCTGCAACAAACTTCCGGACAATCACCCGGTATAGATGCGTATAACACGACAATCGAATGTAACACAATTTTTACAACAAATTCACTACCTTATATACAATTACAACACCCACCTATTAAACTTTTACTAGACACAGGCAGTTCAAAAACGATTTCAAAAACCTTCACTTGTAAAAACATTCTGCCCACAATATATTATTCATGACCCAGTAAGAATCAAAATCTGCACAGGAGAAATCATAATTAACGAACAAGCGAAAATACCTTCATTTCCCGAATTTAATTCACAGCATAATTTTAATGTCATTTTGTACGACTTTCATGAATATTTTGATGGTGTCTTAGGCCTCGAAGATATTCAGAAATTAAAATTAACAATCTCATTTGAAAGCAACATGTTATTTAATGATCAATGTCAAATACCCATAAAATTTAAGAAACCTTTGATAATAGTTCCGGGTAATGAAATACATAAAGTAAAAACAGCAATTAATCTTCCAGATAATACTGAATTATTTATTCATGAAATTTCAGATAAAAATTTTTACATTCCAGAAATGATTAGTTCAGTGAAAAATAACGTTTAAACTTTTGAATTACATAACTATAGTTCTCAACCAATTTCTTTTGATCCCAGTAACTTACGATTTTCAGATTTGTCAAATTATAAAACATATAAATATTCATTAACAACACCAGACGAAACTATTGTCAAATCACAACTAGACTCTCTCTTACAGACAGATCATTTAAATAAAGAGGAAAAACTCAATTATTTAAATTTTGCAAAAATTACACTGATATTTTTCAAAAAACCAGACGACCACCTTACTTTTACAAATGCGGTAAAACCCGAAATTAAAACTAAAGACAATTCACCCATATACACAAAAAGCTACCGTTACCCTTACATACACAAAGAAGAAGTACAACGACAAATACAAGACATGTTGACTAATAATATTATTCGTTCTTCACATAGTCCTTTTTCATCACCCATTTGGATTGTTCCAAAAAAAATGGATGCCAGTGGCAAACGAAAATGGCGACTAGTGGTTGACTATCGAAAAGTCAACGAACAAACAATAGAAGATCACTACCCAATTCCAAACATCACAAAAATTCTGGATAAACTGGGAGGATGTTCTTATTTTTCCACAATCGATTTGGTATCGGGCTTTCATCAAATTGAAATGCACCCGGACTCAATCGAGAAAACAGCTTTTTCGGTCGACAACGGTCATTATGAATTTATTCGAATACCCTTTTGGACTGAAAAACGCCCCAGCTACTTTTCAGCGATGTATGGACAACGTCCTTAAGGAACTGCAAAATAAAATCTGTTTGATATATACGGTTGACGTTATTGTTTTTTCAAACGGATTACAAGAACATATTCAAAATTTACAATTGGTCTTTGAAACTTTTCGTAAACACAAGTTAAAAATTCAGCTGGATAAATCCGAATTTTTAAGAAAAGAAGTAGCTTTTCTTGGTCATATCATCACAAGTGGCGAAATAAAACCCAACCCTGACAAAATTAAAACAATTCAAAACTATCCCATCCCCAAAACGACTAAAGAAATAAAAAGCATTTTTAGGAATTTTAGGTTATTACCGTAAATTCATTAATAACTTTGCAAAATTAACAAAACCAATGACGCAATGCTTGAAGAAAAATGCGAAGATAACATTAAATAAAGACTATATAGACTGTTTTCAAAATTGTAAAGATTTATTAATTAATAGTCCTATTTTATGTTACCCAGACTTTTCCAAATCATTCGAAGTTACGACAGATGCGTCAAATTTCGCAATCGGGTCAGTACTCTCGCAAAATAATAGGAATATCTGTTATGCCTCTCGGACATTAAACCAAGCTGAAATAAATCACTCTACCATCGAGAAAGTATTGCTCTCAATTGTCTGGGCATGCAAACAATTTCGACCATATTTATACGGGACTAAATTTATTATTTATACAGACCATAAACCATTACAATGGCTATCTTCACTAAAAGAACCAAATTCAAAACTCGTCCGATGGAAATTAAAATTAGAATTTGATTATGAAGTACGGTACAAACAAGGTTCACAAAACAAAGTTGCTGACGCTTTAAGTCGAATTAAAATAAAAGATTGTAATTTTAACGAAATTGATGACGATAATTTGAGCACGCAAGTCCAAATTGATGAAGACCTTGATCAGTTAATAGACAAAATCCTTAACGAAAATAACACCAACGATATTGATCAAATTGTAAATGATATTGAAAATGAACATACTATAGACACTCAAACACAACACAGCTCATGAGGATCCTATTTTCACTCTACCATACACTGAACAACCACTTAACTCATACAAAAACCAAATACTCATAACAGAATCTAACACTACACCAAGTGAAATTTGCGATTCACACACAATTTTTAATAACATCCGCCATCGTATAACTTTGCGATCGCAACTTGATGATGGTGTCCTTAAATTTTTGAAACAATTTATTTCTATTGATGGAAACACATGTATAAAATTTTCAACACCTTCCCTAGAACGAAAGAGCACTCGGATCTTACGAACCTCTTTGCTTTACCACCGTACAAATAAAATTGTCATTTCAAACCGATTATTAGAAGACATCACAAATGAAAACGAACAAAACGACATAATTAAATACCACCATCTAGGTAAAACTGTCATAGAGGAATAAAAGAAACCACAAAATCTATTCAGAAAACGTATTATTGGCCCAACATCCAAAAAGATGTGACCAATTTTGTCAACACTTGTAACACTTGTTTAACTTCTAAATATGCCAGAAAACCACAAAAAATTAAACTACAACTTACATAGACCCCATCCAAACCATTTGAAAATATTCATATTGACACCTTTTTTTATTAATCAAGTAGCATTTTTAACCATCTTAGACCCTTTTTCAAAATTTGGACAAGCCTATTATCTAGAACACAAAAACAGTACTTGTATAATGGAGAATTTGCTTCAATTCTTTTCACACATGGGAATCCCCACTCAAATAACTTCTGATAATGGTACTGAGTTCAATAATCAATTGATCAAAGATTTCTGTCATCTTCATAACATTACCCTGCACTTTACGACACCATATCACTCAAATTCTAACTCTCCCGTTGAACGTTTTCATTCAACCTCAGCTGATTCAGTTCGATGTTTACGAACGGAACACCAAAAACCTATTAAGTATCTGATGACACTCGCGGTAATGCTTTATAATAACTCCATTCATTCAGTAACAAATATGACACCTTTTGAAATCATCCATGGACCACGAACAAGTCCATACGACATGACACCTCAAATGATAATCTCCCAATATGTTGAAAATTATCAGAAAAACATGCAGAAATTATATGACAACAAAAAAACAAAATTCAAGTACACAAAGACAATGTTATTACTCACAGAAACACTACCCTTGACAACCCTGAACCAGTCAACCAGATCAACCTGTCTACATCCGTACAGGAAACAGACTAGCAAAACATTTACCTAGATTCAAAAAAGCACAAGCCATTTCAGATAATGACATAACCCTCACCACCACATCGGGTACAGTTCATAAAAATAAAATTCAAAGACAACGTAAACTTGACATTAACACTGACACTTTGTTCCAGGACACGAATACTGACACTGACAACAACACCACTAACAACAACAATGACAACTGTTATTACCAGTCCTCATCTTAATATTCCTTCAACTAGTCAAAGTAGTCACGAGCGATATAACCTTCGACCCCGTAACACACCCCACAATATTCGTCACACAGGGAACAAACGTACATACGTTTTACTATACGCTTCAAGAACTCTCACCTTCATCCGCAGGCTACAATTGTCAATTTCGATGAATCACCTCTTTCCAATGGATCAACCCATACAATTACAACTCCAGGTGGTTCCCAACCCATTGGCACCCACCTTCCGTTCTAAGAGGGGAGGAGTTATACCATTCAACCCACCAGGGACTCCTTATTTTTATGTTAATTATTTCCTGTTTACGCATAATATACTATGTTATGTGCCCTGATTGGCGCCCACCATAAAATAAATATAGATCACCATAAAATAAATATAGATATCAGTTTTATATAAATAGGAGCCACTAATTAGATCAAATCAGTTCTACATTAACATCTGTCATAGCAAGTAAGATTATTAAGTGTGCACTTACTACTCAATAAACTTGTTATCTTCAAATTGTTTTGGACCTTTTTTATTAACGTTCATAACTGCACTCAGTTCCAAACAAAGCACTTAATTTTTGACCTAACTTTTTTCCTTTTTTTTTAACCAGTGGGTCGATTTTTAATTTTTTTTTGTTGGTAGGTAATAAATAAGTTCGAGTAAATAACAAAAAAGTTTATAAATAACATGTACTTTCGCATGCGCGTAATTTCAAAATCAATGCAATCGACTTATATTTTCGACGCGTCGCGACGCTTAGCTCTTAGTAGGCGTCGAATTTTTTTAAACTTTAAAAAATATCTACTTGACCCCATACATTGACTACTTTTTACAGAAATTAAATATTTCTATTCGTTTTCGAGATATTGGCGTGCGGAGTTTTAAGTGAAAAACCCTGTATATATATGTATATATGTATATATATATATATATATATATATATATATATATATATATATATATATATATATATATATATATATATATATATATATATATATATATATATATATATATATATATATATATATATATATGATTAAATATGATTTGAAGGAAACAACTACTCAGCGGGCAAATACCCCGACCTGCATTGAATTACACCTTCAAATCATGATAGATCGATAGCCAATATCATTTGTCAATTCCTAACCAGACATAGATCGATTTCGAACTTATTTGTTCTCTTCAGTATGCCATAGGTTATGGAACAGACAAATGATAGTGGCCAACCTGCTAGTTATATACCAACTAAGGTGAAGTGAATAGTGGTGAGAGGTATGAAACTTCTCATATGGTCTGAATGCTACTATCCGACCGACATCCTAGATGTCTCTGTGGCGGATAGCGACTTGCATCACAGCAAGTACCGAGAGCGGCGACCCCTAGCCCAGGTGGACTAAACTAATGTGATTAAATATGATTTGAAGGAAACAACTACTCAGCGGGCAAATACCCCGACCTGCATTGAATTACACCTTCAAATCGGCTATCGATCTATCATGATTTGAAGGTGTAATTCAATGCAGGTCGGGGTATTTGCCCGCTGAGTAGTTGTTTCCTTCAAATCATATTTAATCACATTAGTTTAGTCCACCTGGGCTAGGGGTCGCCGCTCTCGGTACTTGCTGTGATGCAAGTCGCTATCCGCCACAGAGACATCTAGGATGTCGGTCGGATAGTAGCATTCAGACCATATGAGAAGTTTCATACCTCTCACCACTATTCGCTTCACCTTAGTTGGTATATAACTAGCAGGTTGGCCACTATCATTTGTCTGTTCCATAACCTATGGCATACTGAAGAGAACAAATAAGTTCGAAATCGATCTATGTCTGGTTAGGAATTGACAAATGATATTGGCTATCGATCTATCATGATTTGAAGGTGTAATTCAATGCAGGTCGGGGTATTTGCCCGCTGAGTAGTTCTTTCCTTCAAATCATATTTAATCACATTAGTTTAGTCCACCTGGGCTAGGGGTCGCCGCTCTCGGTACTTGCTGTGATGCAAGTCCCTATCCGCCACAGAGACATCTAGGATGTCGGTCGGATAGTAGCATTCAGACCATATGAGAAGTTTCATACCTCTCACCACTATTCATATATATATATATATATATATATATATATATATATATATATATATATATATATATATATATATATATATATATATATATATATATATACAGTGTGGCCCATTTGGAATTAGGACACCTCTGTAAAGTGGCCAATTTTAGTCCGATTTTGATATATTTTTTTTTAGATTATAGCTCATGGAAAACTGTATTTAATGGCTAATCGATAGATTTTTATCACAAAAATCAAGGCCTACTTTGCATGTTTTTTTTGAGCGAAATTTCTAGAAATCGTATTAGCGATTTTCTTACATGAAAACTAAGTACGGCACTGTATTCAGCGTGCCCTAAAATGGGTCTGTACAAACTTTCACCTTAAAGTACCACATATTAATAATTTTATTCTTTAATTTAAAAAATTAATTTATACCCAAAAATTCATTGTGAACATGAAATTACTGATGAAATAAGTTAATAAATGCAACTCATCAATAAATAATTTTTTTAAACAAATATTTGAGCAACAGAACATAGAATAATAACATCAAATTAGAATTTCTGTGGCTTATACTAGTCCCCCATTTAACTGAATGCATTGAGTTATTACTGCATTATTTGTCATAAAAGTATCTTTGTCGCTAAATATGAGTAGAAGTCCTTAAAAAGGGACAAACCCAAAATATTCTCCCTGGTCCCTCAAACAAAATTCCATGCTTTTTTCTTCATCTGTTGGTCCAGATACTGTAAATACTTTGGCATAAGTATTTTATTTGCTTATCACAAGACATCCTTCAACATTTTCTTTTATCAAATTAGCCTGGAAAAATTATAAACAAGCGAACTTCTAGATTACCACTAAATAATGGGTTAACTATCAAATGTGTGTATTGTTGGCTTTTATTCTGATTGTAGTGCAATTTATTTTGATTGTGGTCTCATATAATTATGGAAAAACTTAGTTTAAATGAAAAAATTGAACTAGTTCGACTGGTAGGCGATAATATTCGTTCGGCAAGCAATGCTGCTAGAGAATTTAATAACAGACATCCAAATAGACCTCCTGTAAGTTCCAGTACTGTAAATTACGTAAACAGAACTTTTAATGAAACTGGTGCAGTTTCACGAACAATTTTGAAAAACCGTGATCCAGATCAACGAGAGTTGAGAAATAATGACCGAATACTAAATTATTTTGTAAATAATCCTCACTCTTCATTACGAACTGCTGCAGTAGATTTAAATATTCCAAAAGAGAGTATCAGAAGATGTCTTGTGAAAAACAAATTGAAACCATTCAAGCCAAAATTTTTGCATACTTTGGAACCAGGAGACGAAGAAAGAAGATTGAATTTTTGGCCCAAGGAGAATATTTGAATAATTTCAACTTTTTTAAGGAAATTTTATTTAGTGACGAAGCTACCTTTACGACAAATGGAGTAGTGTCTTCTCAAAATTCAAGATACTGGGCTGCTGAAAACCCAAACTGGGTCATAAACGCTAAAAGACAATATTCACAAAAAGTTAATGTGTGGTGTGGAATACTTCGTGACAGAGTTATTGGTCCTTTTTTCTTCGAGGGAAATTTAAATAGAATTTTATTTTTGGAATTTTTAAGAAACGATTTTTGGGATGCAATCCATGACTTACCAATTGAGATCCGTTTATCGTTGAAGTTTCAGTTAGACGGATCTCCTGTTCATAATGCAGCAATAGTTCGAGATTGGTTGAACCAAAATTTTGAAAATAAGTGGATAGGTCCAAATAGTCCCCCTAATGGTCTGGCCACCTATGTCCCCGGACCTGACGTCGCTAGACTTTTTCCTTTGGGGTATTTTGAAGGAGAAAGTTTACAAATCAAGACCTCAATCTGTGCAAGCCCTTCGTGACGGAATTACAGAAGCATGTGCTGAAATCACCCCTGTGCAAGTTAGGAAAGTTATTCAACACGTAAGAAAAAGAATGTTTCGAGATTTTTTTGTAAAAAAATTTACATTTCGAATTTAAAATGTTTTTGACAACATGTAAGGATTTGGGAAGTTGGGTTAGTGCCATATCCGGCTTAGAAAGAGAGAAAGCCGGAATATACGGCGTACTGTCGATTGCCATATATTCACCTGCTCGACTCATGTCGAGTGGTAGGTGGGGGTTGGAAGGGGTGAATTTTATAGTTTATCACTTTGTCGAAATACGTCTTATTTTTCAACAAATTTTTCTTCATATAGCCCTCATGTTTCGAGGTTTTTGGAAAAAAAGTTTCACTTCGAATTTAATATTTTTCTGACAAAATGTAAGGATTTGGGAAGTTGGGTTAGTGCCATAATATCTGGCTTACAAAGAGAGAAAAAGATCCTAAATTTTACATGGACTATCTGCAGGTGCTGTACCGTCGATTACCATATATTCACCCGCTCCACTCATGTCGACGGGTAGGTGGGGGCTGGAAGGGTTGAATTTTGTAGTTTGCCATTTTTTTCAAATACATCTTATTTTTCAACGAATCTTTCTACATAGCCCTCATGTTTCGAGATTTTTTTGTAAAAAATTTTCTTTCCGAATTTAAAAATTTTTTGACAAAATGTAAGGATTTGGGAGTTGGGTTAGTGCCATATATCTGGCTTACAATGAGAGAAAAATCCCAACTTTTACATGGACTATCTGCAGGTGTCGTACTGTCGATTACCACATATTCACCCACTCCACTCATGTAGAGGGGTAGGTGGGGGTTGGAAGGGGTGAATTTTGTAGTTTGTCACTTTTTCCAAATACGTCTTATTTTTCAACGAATTTTTCTTCATATAGCCCTCATGTTTTGAGATTTTTTTTGTAAAAAAATTTTTCTTCGCATTTAAAAATTTTTTGACAAAATGTAAGGATTTGGGGAGTTGGGTTAGTGCCATATCCGACTTACAAAGAGAGAAAAAAATCTCGAATTATACATGGACTATCTACAACTGGCGTACTGTCGATTACCATATATTCACCCCCTAAACTCATTTCGAGGGGTAGGTGGGGTTGGAAGGGGTGAATTTTGTAGTTTGCCATTTTTTCCAAATACGTCTTATTTTTCAACGAATCTATCTACATATAGCCCTCATGTTTCGAGATTTTTGTAATGATTTTTTTTGTTGAAATTATGCTATTACACGTGTATATTAAAAACGTCACTACAGTCACAATTATTGATTTTAAGATAAAGTATTGTTACGGTTCAGTTTTCACGTCAAATTATTTCGTATATAAGTATTTTAATTTCTGTAGGATATTGTTGGTTGCCTATCGGTAGGGTCCAGTTTAGAGGAAATAATTTCGTTTTCCCACTGCTAGATGGCGGAAACAATTTCTAGAGTGTGAAGTTATCTACGGTTTACGAAGACTTTTTCGTTTACCGCCCTCGTTCTTCCAGCCAGATAAAATATTAATCTATTCTTAAGCCATCCGGATTCCATTTCGTTTTTAAATGGGCTAGTTTGTCGTAACTCGATGCAGAGGATTCGGTAAATGGTATATTGGTATGGATGATCTTTCAAAAGGATAATTTTGGGAAATAGGTTAGGTGTCAACAGGTGGATTTGCTATAAATATCTGTGAATGGAATACAGGACGGATTGTTTCGTGACTGGAGAACCCTCGTTAGGAAGAGGTAACTGACTAGTAAGTAAGTTAGACATGGAAGTCATGGTTTTACGTTTTATTTTAGGGTTTTTTTTCCTTGGAGGTATTCTTTTCTTTGGAGTACTCTTGTATTAGGGGTAGTCGTCCCTCTTTCGATGGTGCCTGGTGCGAGTTGTCCCCTCCAGAGGCCTGTGAGAGAGACGTAGCTTGAACACTGGGGTCATTGGTATAAACTAGGATTCACTTTACCGAGGTATGGTGTGGCTTAGTGGTCCCAGTGTAGAGGCTGGATTTTGCATGGGAAACAGCCAGCAGTCAGCTCCGTTCTAGGATCTCACACGAAGACTCCAGATAAGTCTGTTTTCTACCGTATATTTTATTATAGTGTATCAGTGTTCGGTAATATACACTGTGTCTTGACGGCACCCATGTAAATGTAGATGTCATGTCCTCAACTGACATAGGAAATTTACAGTTTTAAATGCGTCCCTTTTTTTGATACCACAGTCCTCGAGTGGGTAAAGGCTACGAATCTACACGTGTATAGGATTTTTGATACAACTTAAACTAGACAAATATCCACAGTATACCCCTACTGGGTATTCATAAAGCCTGAGGGCTTGTCATTATTTACTCGCAGTTACGTTAGATATTCGTAGTTGTTGTATTCACTCGTGGTTGTTTTAGTCATCTGTGGTTGATTCATCCACTCATAGTTTCATAACTAGTACAGATAAATAGTAATCAGAGGGGTTACGGTAGCCCTATTTCTTTTGGTAGATATGAAATACATTATACTTTAAACTTATCTTTGTCTATGAATAGAGTGTAATAATAGTGACTGTACGCCCTCCGTGAATTCACGAATGGTACCCTATTTTGTGATTAGTATTTTGGGGAAATAATTATTATTAAACGTGCACATAATAAATACTGTGGAAATTATATTTTAAGGTGACGTAATCTCACTGTACATTTTATGAATAATTATTATTAAACGTGCACATAATAAATACTGTGGAAATTATATTTTAAGGTGACGTAATCTCACTGTACATTTTATGAATAATTATTATTACACGTGCACATAATAAATACTGTGGAAATTATATTTTAAGGTGACGTAATTTACCTGTCCATCTTATGAATCATTATTGTTAAACGTGCCCATAGTAAATACTGTGGAAATTATATTTTAAGGTGACGTAAATTTAACTGTACATTTTATGAGGATTGAAATATAGAGAAATCTGTGTTCCAGGAAGTCACAGTGTTTCTTTTCCTATCAATCTAACTGTCATTCCCTTTTGGAGTTTGAGCTCCGGATCAACCCCTTTTTGGCATTAATGGGTTACCTCAACATCAGGCGGCATTTCTAGCTTTAGCTGGCTACTTTCAAAGCTAGTGGCGCCTTATAAATAAACCGAACCTCGACCTAGGCTGAGCTGAGTCGGCCTTTGCGCGCACTTTAACCTGCACCCGTTAATGGGACATTTGGTTGTCCAGGGTTACTCCTGCCAACCAAAGTCAAAGAAAAAAAGAGCGTTGCAGTATATTAGATTCAGTTATGAGACATATGTGTGATGACACACAGACATTTTCACTTCCTCAAAGTATATAGGGTGGCCAAAAATATTTTTTAAAGTTACAACTATTTGAATTAAATTTTCTCAATTTTTTTAAAATGGAACACCTTGTATATTCTTGAACGAAGTGATGTAGAATCGAAAAACGAAAATTTTTTGTACGTACATCCCTATGGCTATTTGTAACCATTTTCAATTTATTGAACATTAACTAGAAAATTTAGCAATAAAAACTAAAAAATGTATATATTTTTTTCTGTAATTCAAAAGAAGATATTATGAAAAGTGCTCCACATGTTGCCCATTTTGATTGACACACATTTCTATGCATCTTTGGAATGACGTTTCTGCTGTTCATAAAATTGCCGGAGTGCATTTACATATATTATCCTTTCCTTCAAATTTTGGATTGTTGTTGGTGTGATGTTTTTATGGGCGTCATGTAACACGCTTATTATAATACCTATAAGGGCGAAGCTGGTCAGTTCAAGGGCAAAAGTTTAGATGAAATTAATTTGAATTAAGAGGAAGATCTGATGGAACAAATAGATGAAGATTTAAAGCAGAGAGATTTGGTAGAGAGAATGAGGTTATTAATGAAGATGAAGAAAATGAATTGACTAACAAACACAATTTCAACAGCGAAATAAAGAAGAAGCCAACAAGGCGGAAGAGATTGCTCGTTCCGTGGACAGAAAACAAACAGTTACTACCTACCTCAAAACACATATCAAACAAAAACGACCTCCAAAGAAAGCTGAATGTGATGATATCATTTCAAAGCACCCTAAATTATTGAAAAACAAAGACTGGCTAAAAATAAAAGTCTTTGTTTAGAACAAATGAAAATAGTGACTTTAAATGACTTTTAATTTTTGTTCAAGTTTTTTCATGTCTTATATTTTGTTAAATAAATGTTCTATATAATAGTATTCTATGTAGCTTAATTTTTGTTAGGTTTGCGGCAAAAGAAAGCAGAGTTTTTTACGTCAATCGACGTTTCGGCAATTTTATTGTCATCTTCATGGCAATAAAACTGTATTTCTTTTATAAAAGTACATAATAATGCTATTGTAATAGTGAATTAAAAATTAAATTAAAATTAAAAAGAAATTAAACGTGAAACGTAAATACTGTACATAGAGGATGATCACTTATGCATGATAAATGCGTTTTTCTTGAAATTGGCAATTGAAGATTTAAAACTGCCTCTTTAAGCCTAAACCTATAAACTGTGATAAAATAAACAAAAAAAATCACGATGCTTGGTGTCGCGATGTGTTGAAATTTTTTTTTTCAGTGACACCTTGTGTTTGATATACGCTGTTGAAAAGCATAATAAAGTCTGAGCCGAAATTTCAGATAACAAAATTGCCATTTGCCTTACAGAATTTTAATATTTCTCGTTCGATTTTCTACCCATAGGAAATCGAACGAAAAATGAAATGCCGCACACCGGAGTTCGATATCTACTTTAGTTTTCGAGATATCTACCGACAAATTATTGAGAACTTATCAAACTTTTCTTAGTAACATTTGAGCGAAGGTAAATGGCAAATGACAAATTTTGTCACTTGAAACCTCGACCTTAACCGTTTCAACTATGTACCAAAAATACTGTCACTGGAAAAAAAATGTTTCAACACATCACGACGCCAAGCAGGGCGGATTTTTTTTGTTTATTTTATCACCATTAATAGTTTAGGTATGCGACTGTGGCACGTGGTACGTTATTGTTTTAAATTTCATCTTATCAATTTCGAGAAACTCCATTTTTGAATTTATGGTATTATTCTGGACATATTTTATAACATATCACATACCCAAATTCAATTGATTTTGAAATATAAACACATAAAGGTAAACTTATTTCACACTTTACCACATACCAAGATTAATATTAAACTGTAGTTTTTTTTCAAAATTAATACCAACTGTCACAAATAATAGGAATAATAATAATAAATATGCAAAGTACGTCACTTCAATAGAAATAGGTTAATATTTTGTATACCCAAATTCAATTGTTATTGAAATATCGGCCGATATTTCAATAACAATTGAATTTGGGTATATAACATATTATATAAACTATGTCCAAAATAATGTGCAGAATTCAAAAATGGAGTTATTTACAGGGTCTTCTATTTAAAAAAGTACGACTTCTTGATCTACCTTGTATAAGAACAGTTACAACAGTTTTATACGTATACAAAAAAGTATTATAAAAAATATTTTAGCAAAAAAAATAAAGAAAGTGATCACTTTGTACAATATAACGTAAAAAAATACATAACTTTAATTATCATTTCCCGGTTCCTATTTCTAATCTTCCTTAAAATAATTGTAAGCAAAAACCAATATTTTTCAGTTAAATATGGAAAAAAAACATAGAGCCATGCTCTATCCATTATCATTATAAACAAATATTTAAAGGGAGTGTAAAAAATATAATTTTTTGATCCACCAATGGATAGAGTTTAAAACGTTAATATAAGAATGTGCAATCCGTTTTACTCGATACTTGTAGTTGAAAAAATGTCGATAAATATATCTAAAACCAATGAAGAGATAGAGGCAAAAATTGTTGTAAATGTCACATAGAACTCAAAAAATAAAACATATGTTGATTGTTCCGTTCTAAACAATCACTGATTTTGTCGCTCTGCAAAACTAGACCATCCTATGTAGTTTATTTCTGGTTTAAAAAGTAATCTAATATTCCTGAAATTGAATACACTGTTGTAAATATTACGGAGGACTTATCTACTGCAAATCTGATATTAAATATACAGAGGATGACTGATCCACCGCGAGGCAGGATTGGAATATACATATGATAATATACGCGCAACAGCGACACCACCCGTCTATACGGCGAAGTCCGCAACTAAAATATTCAAAATATCAAAAAACACGCCATAGGTCATCCATCTCAAAACTTATCAGGTGATGTAGGATGATGAAAGTAGGTGTATTTGGACAGTTCCAGCACCGGCTGCGGCGGCTGCAGCGGCTGTCCACATGGCGCATGTCTGTTCTTTAATATATTAGACGGGGTATTTGTTTCCGCAATAATGATCGATATATTTATTGATTACTGCAGAACTTTTTCAAAATATAAAGAATGAATATCATGATAAAGGAATAAGATATTGTTATATAGTGAATAATTAATCATGAGCGAACAAGAGGAAAAGTAGATATGGATAGTTAATTAATATATGTATTTATAATTTTTATAATACAGTTATTATGTGAATGAAAATAATTATGGAATAAAAAGAGACTTGACGTGAAATAAATAAGAAACAGTTTAAAATTAATAAACGCAAAAATCAAATAACCAATATAAAATGTGTCAGCCTTATGATAAGACAATGAAATCTTTATAAAAATAAAAATAATGGTATGGGATGTGACGACACTCTTTGTTCTCACAAAATTCCCGACGAGTTCTAACAAGTCGGATGGTGAATAGTCGAGTAAATATATTTAGGTCTTTCAAGCATTATTTATAAAAACAGATTATCAGATAGTTTTTGCTAACTGGTATTACTGTGTAGACGCGTTGTGACAAGCTTACTACAAATAATATTTGATTAACATGTGTGCTAATAATGATAATTATGTAAAAAACTTGACTACTGCCATAGAGACATTATTTATTGAATTAGACACTCTTCGTTTTATTGCGAGTTGTGAATGTTTTAAGAATAATAATAATTATGATATTGACCCATTATGTTGTAATGAAGAGGAAGTTCAAATTCTACAGGAGCTTATATCTTCGTATGAGAAAGGGGTAATTATTTGTCAAAAATATTTCTATGATATTTTAAACCTGGAGGAATTTTGTGAGGAGATGGTAAATGCAGATTTGCGACGTTTCTTAATAAATACTCTGCTAGAATTTCTATCCAACGAAATAATAGAAAAATATAAATTATATGAGGAAAAGTGATGTGATAATGAATGAAGGAATACAGTTAAGAAATTTGTTATTTAAAATACATATATATATTTGTTATTTAAAAATTGTTTTTACTTTAAATAAATTTGTGATTTAATGTATGTTTTCTTTTTAAAATAATTAATTTTCCACAGGTCACAATATATTACTGCTTTCAAATTTGACCATTTGTTACAAATGTTCTAAAAAGGTGTTGTGGGCTTTGTTATCTCGAATAACAAACAATTTTTTCTTTTTTGCCGTTTGCAAGGTTAGAATATCACGTAAACTTTTACGTCTTTTATTTTCAGTTCAAGAAAGTTACAAAAGAATAAAAATTCATATAAACAACTCTTGATTGCTGTGTCGTAGAATAGCATCTAACCATTTACAAATTTCTCAAAATAACAATTTAAAGAAGAAAAACATTGAAACATTTATGTCAAACAACAGAAAAAATTTCTTATTGTACAGCGTCATTGTCATTATTCTATACTATTTATGTATTGGTTTCTGGCGGAAACGTTTATGTCAGTGACAGCGGGAGATCGACCGTCGTAATATAGTCGTGTTAGGTAATAGCAATGGCCAGCAACATTATACGCTGCTGTGTCTTAATATTGTTTGGTGCTTAACAATGTACAAAGGGTTATTCCTTTCCAAGTAATTGTATAACTGACAAAGTTAGAAAAAAATGTGGACTATCTAATTCAGAGAAATAAAAATATAGCACGAGAACTTTTAAAACATAATAAGACTAATATAAGAATAAGTCCACTCATTCTTTCACGTCATGTTTCTTTTTCAACTTAGACAATATGTGACAATAAATCAGAAGGTTTGGTTTACATAGAAAAAGGAACTATGCTGAATACGGTGAGATTAAAACGCCGTTGGTACCTATGAGACGTGCAATTCATAATTCAAAAGCGTATTAGGTAATAGTCGACAATATTACATGCTGCTGTGTCTAGATATTGTTTAATCTTTAACAATGTGCGATACAACCCTTTCTAAATAATTCTATTTAGTGACAAAGTTAGAAAAGAATAGAAATGTCAATAAATAGATTCCTATGTCTAATTCAGAAGCATGGAAATACGTTCCCTATTTATGCTATGTTCCATTTTTCAACTTAGACAATACAACAATAACATAATTTGAAAGATTTACGCAGAAAAGCAGCTGTACTGATTTTTGAGTTCGATGGAAAAAAGAAAGAGCACAGCGGCGATACTATAAATAGGAATGTTTAGAACGTAAAAGAGCAACTATATTGATTTTTGAGTTACGGTGTAAAGTAAAATAACATCATGTCTTCACACTGGAAAGCTTTAAAAACAATGTATTTTCGCTATGGCGATGTAGAAAATGTGTTTTCGTTGAAGCAGACATGTGTGAAAAAGTTATGTGAAAGTTTAAGAAATGCACACAGTGTTTACCACCTAAACTTGCCGAGGAACATTTGCGGTGGAAGAAAATTTTTTGAAATTAAAGTGGCATCAGTTTGTGGAAATCACAGAAAATCTGGATGAACAAATTAGTTTCGATGAATTATTCATGGAATTTACACCGCAAATGATGGGATTTATTTTGCAATGCAATGCAAATGAAGAATATTCATTTATTCCCGAAGATAATGATAATTTCTGGGTAATGGCTCAGTGGTTTTATGAAAAGAGTGGCGACAGATATTGCTACGACTGCACAAAAGTACTCACTGAGATTAGCGAACTGTATGGGCAACAAAGAAGGAATTTTAAATGCAGCAGTCTAGAACATGAAATAATTAATAAAACAAAGGCTTTTAATAATTATTTATTCGAAGAAGATATGTGGTGTCAAAATTGTGCTGTCACAAGTTTATTTATGTTTAGTTGTGAGGAAGACTGCATAGAAAATTTACATAGGTACAAGAATATACATGTATATTTTAAATAGGTTATTAATTTTTTGTTTAGTGCTAATAATATAGTGAATAAGTTTTTTCTAATTCATTAAAAATACAGTATACTACCCAGAATTCTTTTGTATGATAGTTAAAAATACAATATTAATGATGAGTTTACATTTATTCCAGACAATGAACAAGATTATTGTGTTATCATCAAATATTATGAATGTAATGAAGTCAGATATCGTTTCAGTTGTTACTAATAGAAATGTCTAAAAAGTTTATTTATGTTTAGTGAGGAAGACTGCATAGAAAATTTACATAGGTACAAGAATATACATGTATATTTTAAATAGGTTATTAATTTTTTTGTTTAGTGCTAATAATATAGTGAATAAGTTTTTTCTAATTCGTTAAAAATACAGGATACTACCCAGAATTCTTTTGTATGATAGTTAAAAAATACAATATTAATGATAAGTTTACATTTATTCCAGACAATGAATAAGATTATTGTGTTATCATCAAATATTATGGATGTAATGAAGTCAGATATCGTTTCAGTTGTGTGCATATACTAATAGAAATGTCTAAATTGTACAATATGAAAGATAAATATTATAAAAATGCTGTAGAACAAGATGTAATTAGCAAATTAGAAACGTTCAATAAATATATTTTCACCGAAGATATGTGGTGTGCGAATTTCGTCAGTCACAACCACTATTTTTAAGTTTAAATTTAAGGAAGATTGTATTGACTCTTTACATTATAAATATAAAGGACGAAATATATACTTTAAATGAAATTGTGTATTATTTTTAGAATAGTTTTATTGTTTATTGTAATATTAGTATGAAATCCAATTTGTTAAAAATAATAAATATTTTCTGAAATTAACTGTATTCCACTGTTTATTATTATTTTAATTTATTATATGAGTGCTAAAAATCAAACTAAATATTTTTTAAATTAACTTTCTACGACACATAAAAGAGTAGGGTTGTGTGAGGTAGGTAGTAGGGTCTGAGTGCTTTTTATATAAAAGACCACTGCTGGAGAACGCTACATGTTAGTGCTTGTAGCTTATGTTCCATATATCCTATCATTCCTTATTCCAATTTTATTTAAAGTTTACACTAAAACTTATAAGTTTACTTAGTTCAGTGCCAACTACAACATTTTAAAAGTAAGAATTATTTACTGTATTCAAATATCTATTTTTTTTTTATATTTTCTATTTGTAATATTTTTACATTTTTTCAAAATGTCAGAAATCGATTTAGCTAAAATTAACGCAATTTCCAATCATATTTTGAATTTTTTTCCACAAAAACGTATATCAGATTTAATTATTCATAGAGTTTATTATATAAGAAAAATATATTCAATGAAAACCAAATTTGGTCGTGCAGTAGAGGTTAATTTAGAAGACAGCCATGATAATAATAATGTTTGTCAATGTTTTTTACCTAAAAGAATTATTGACAATTTCTCTGATGAAATTATCACTAAAATAATGTCATCAGAAAATAAGTATACTTTAACTTATAATGGAGAGAGTCAAAAACCATTTGCAAATTCTTCGACTATGTCATTAATTGAATTTAATATTATAGATTAAATTTTATATAATCTTTGCTAATTAAAAAAAAAAAAAAAATTATTTTGTATTAAAATAATAGATATTTAATTTTTTTTATATTATTAAATTTATAAATTATGTATATAAGATGTATGTTTTGAATAACTTAAATAATTTACTCATCAAGTGGATTATTATATGCATATTACTTTTCTCGACATTAATTATTTCCAATCCGTCCGTTTTCAAGTAAATAAATTATTTCATTGTATCCAGTAAGACATTCATATTACAGTACTTAGCAAATATATTATATAGGCACAGAATTACTTTAATAAAACTTTTTTTCATTTAGGGAATATATATATATATATATATATATATATATATATATATATATATATATATATATATATATATATATATATATATATATATATATATATATATATATATATATATATCAGGGTGATTTTTTTTGGGCGTCTATTAGAGGTATATCGAGAAAGAAAAATGATATCGATCTGAAAATTTGGCTATAGGCCTAACGGCGTAGGATCTATTTAACGAAAATATTTTCAAAATGGTGGCATTTCCGGTTATACCGGAAGTTGACCCCAACTTTGTTATTTTAAATGGAATGCCCCGATTTTCAATTTTTTTTTTAGATTCTGCAGTTAATTCAAAGAACATTTCGTTAAAGGTTTCCTATAGCTAAAATTAATATTTCCGGGGATATTAATTTTTTTTCCTAAAATTTTGACAGAAAAGTTGTATAACATAAAAATTAATATCTCAGTAACAATAATTGATAACATGTTGATCTTTCTATGAGGGTAAGACAAGGTATTGGAGTTACTCATCACGTAAGAATATTATCGAAATATCCACTAAAAAGTTTCTAAAATTATTGACATATGTCGACCACACAAAGACAGCAAAAACTCATTTTTTTTAAATGGCACCATACCTAACTAAATGCACCATTCGATACAGAAAAAAATGCGCATCTAACCATGTATCATGTTCCTATACTCAAAATGTATGGTTCTTTAGATATTTGCGATTTTCGGTGTTATTAATGAAAATTGAAGAGTATCTCGAAGAGTGCCGTCTTCTAAAGAGTAGGCTTTGAGTGTTGACAAAACAAAATACAAAAAATGTGACAGATAGGTAATTTATGTTATTGTATTTCATTACACGTAGTTTGTGTTGTACTTATTTACTGTGGGGAAAATGGCAAACAATTACTCACACTCGGATATTTTGAATTTATTTAACATTCATGGAAAGTGTGACAAAATAATTAGCAGAACATGCAGACAATTTAATGAAACGTATCCTGATTTACCATCAATGAATCCACAAAAGTTTAGAAGATTGCAAAGCAATTTTGTTAGATTTGGCAGTCGACACGCAGAAAGAACACTAGCCAGACCTATAACATCAAATGAAAATAATGAAATTAACGTCATGGCCTATTTCTATGCAAATCCCAATCATTCGATTCGTTCAGCGGTAGCGGATTTGGACATTTCCTACAGTTCCATTCGGAAGATTTTAGTGAATCATAAATTCCATAATTTTAAATTTACTACTGTGCAAGAACTTTATCCTGAAGATCCACAGCGAAGAACAGAATTTTGCGAAATGATATTAATCCGAACGCAAGAAGACCCTCAATTTTTAGAAAAAATTATTTGGACTGATGAGGCAAAATTTTCAAAAGAAGGTATTTTCAATCGCAGAAATTCGCATTTTTGGCTCAATCAAAATCCTCATGTTATACGACCGAGGAATTTTCAGTATAAATTTAGTTTTAATGTGTTTTGTTTGTTAATGGGCAATAAATTGTGTTACCACATTTACGACGAAAATTTGAATGGAACAAGATATTTAGAAATTTTAAGAACTGTCGTAACGAACTTTTTAGAAAATTTACCTGTTAATCAATACTTTTCATGCTGGTACCAACTCGATGGAGCTCCAAGTCATTGTTCCAGACCAGTTAGTAACGAATTGGATCAAATGTTCGATGACAGGTGGATAAGGCGTTTGGGTCCATGGATTTGGCCTGCCAGGTCTCCTGACTTGACCCCAATGGATTTCTACCTGTGGGGCCGTATAAAGAGTGAGGTCTATCGAACCCCGGTAACTAACCGAGAGGAACTGTTGGACAGAGTTCAAAGAGCATTTGAAGGTTTGGACCCAAATGAAATTCGCAGTGCTACTACACACTCAGTAAATAATAGGATTCTAAAATGTTTAGAGGTTAATGGAGAACATATTGAACAGTATAATTAATGTTTCGTTATAAAATTTTTATTATTAATAAATTATACAATTTTCATTTTTTCATTTCATTGATAAAATTAGAAAATCGCAAATATCTAAAGTACCATACATTTTGAGTATAGGAACATGATACATGGTTAGATGCGCATTTTTTTTCTCTATCGAATGGTGTATTTAGTTAGGTATGGTGCCATTTAAAAAAAATTAGTTTTTGCTGTCTTTGTGTGGTCGACATATGTCAATAATTTTAGAAACTTTTTTAGTGGATATTTCGATAATATTCTTACGTGATGAGTAACTCCAATACCTTGTCTTACCCTCATAGAAAGATCAACATGTTATCAATTATTGTTACTGAGATAATAATTTTTATGTTATACAACTTTTCTGTCAAAATTTTAGGAAAAAAATTAATATCTCCGGAAATATTAATTTTAGCTATAGGAAACCTTTAACGAAATGTTCTTTGAATTAACTGCAGAATCTAAAAAAAATTAAAAATCGGGGCATTCCATTTAAAATAACAAAGTTGGGGTCAACTTCCGGTATAACCGGAAATGCCACCATTTTGAAAATATTTTCGTTAAATGGATCCTACGCCGTTAGGCCTATAGCCAAATTTTCAGATCGATATCATTTTTCTTTCTCGATATACCTCTAATAGACGCCCAAAAAAAATCACCCTGTATATATATATATATATATATATATATAAAAACCATATTTCCAACCATCCCCACCTCTCTCTCCCTTTCCCTCTTACACATCATGATTTTTAATAATAGAAAAACAAAATGATGGTTTGAGTATCAATGTATTTGGCTTGGAGCAAGGAAAACATAAATGCAATATTGTAGGACCGCTATATCACACAAGGGAACGAAAGTCGACTCATGCAAGTATTTTTTAATACATTGCCACATATGTCATTAATTCAATTAAGGATAAATGGCAAATTTTTTATTATTGCTTTAAAACATTTTATTTATTATTTCAGGTGAACCTGTTGTATTTGGAAGGTCCTAATAAGAAATCTCATTACTGCTGGATCAAGAATATATCTAGGCTTGTAGGAAGTCAGTTAACTAAACATGATGGAGCTATACATATTTGCGACGGGTGTTTAGTATTTTTTAGGGAAGAAAGCGGATTACAGAAGCATATAAGTAAGGGTGATTGTCAAAAAATCTGTACAATGCTACCGGAACCAGGAAACAATTTCTTGCAATTCTAAGATTTTCATTTAAGTTTTAAAATGCCATTCACGATCTACCTGATTTTGAGACAATTTTAAACCCCATTCATGGCTGCATTTCAAACCCTACAGAAAAATATACCATCAACACTCATATTCATAAGGTTCATAGTTTTGCATATTTCATCAAATGCTCCTACAATGACTCACTATCCATTTTTAGATCATATAGGGGCAAAGATTGTACCAACGTATATACGAAATGGTTAATAGAAGACGTTCGTCGTATTTACAAAGATCATTTTAGCAATTATAAGAACATGAAGCCTCTAACAGTTGAAGAACAAAAGAGACATGATACTGCGAAAGACTGCTTCATTTGCGGAGAAAAGTTTCAAAATGTTGTCGTCGATAATGGAACAAAGAAATTCTCTTTAGCGAAAGTGCGAGACCATGATCATTTTACCGGTGAGAGGATATTTTCAATATTATTATATAAATAAATATCTTTACTTAGGTATATATTTTTATTTTTTCAGGTAACTATCGTGGACCCGCTCATAGCATATGTAATTTAAGATATCGTAAACCCAGGTTTGCACCTATATTTCTACATAACATGAGTAACTATGATGTACATTTATTCGTGAGAGAGGCAGCAGTTCAAGCAGAAAGTGTTACCGTTATTCCCCAAAATAAGGAAAAATACATTGGATTCTTTGCGAAAATCCGAGTAGATGATAAAGTTAACAATGATGACAATAGCGAAGATGATGCTGATAGTGATGATGATAACAATGACGATAACGCTAAAAAAATAACCGATATTTGACTATGAGGTTTCTAGATTCTTATTGTTTCATGGCCTGCAGTCTCGATAGTCTAGCAAGCAATTTGGAAAATCATCAATTTGTTGAAACCAGAAGAGCATTTCTCAATGACGAGGAATTCAGTTTGGTTACTAGAAAAGGGGTATTCCCATATGAATATGTGGATTCATATGAAAAACTGGAATCAACTGTAGAGCTGCCTTCAAAAGATAAATTTAATAGTACTTTGACTGAAAGTGCTATTGACGAGGAGTATGAACATGCCAGGAAAGTGTGGAAAACGTTCCAGTGTATGAATTTAGCCGAATACTCTGACTTATACTTAAAAACAGATGTGCTACTTCTCACCGACGCCACCGCGCTTCTTAATTTATCTGGATGCTAACAACTTATATGGATTATCTTTATCGCAATACTTACCGCACTCGGTATTTAAATGGTTGTCAGATGAAGAAGTAGCTAATTTTGACATCTTCACCCGATGCAATGATTACAACAGTGAAGTTGGATTCATTCTTGAAGTCGACATAAACTATCCATATGAACTTCATGATAGTCACGATGAGCTCCCTTTTTGCCCACAAAACATGGTTCCACCCGATGGTCGGAGTAAGCAGTCAAAATTAATTCCAAATCTCGTCAATAAAGATACAGACTCTCTTGTTTACAGCATAAAATGTGATGATATTTATAGTGACATTAAGGAAAATATAGAAAAATTTGATGTCTAATTTTACTCCTGATAATCCATATGATATGCCGCTTGTAAATAAAGCAGTTTTAGGTGTATTTAAAGATGAGAATGCTGATGTTCCCATGCTCGAATTTGTTGGACTACGTGCGAAATTGTATGATATAGTAGTAGGTTGTAACACTGTAATAAAAAAAAGCCAAAGGTCTAAAGAAACATGCAGTGAAAAGATTAAAGCACGAAGACTACAAACAGTGTCTTCTCAAGAAGAAAATTTTTTTGTGCCGACAGAATTTATTTAAATCCATCAAACACATTATACACACCCAGGCAATCAACAAAGTGGGATTATCGCCTTTCGATGACAAAAGATGTATTTTACCTGATGGTGTAAGTACATTAGCGTGGGGAAATTATCATTTAAAATAAACGCCTTGTATTGATCTTATATAAAATAGTAAATGTATGTTTTATTTTGTTCATTGTTTTGTGTAACTCAAACCATATAAATGTTGTATATTTTATTCATTTATAGGTTCAATTTGCTAAATTATAAAAATTTTATACATGTTTAGTCTTGTACATATTCATATATTTTCATATTTTTTATTTGTAAAAATAACCACTATATTCTTATTTATGTATAGAGTCAATTGTTTGTAAAACTCGATATTTTATTTTTTGGTACTATGTAGGTACTTTTATTATAAAAATAATTATAGATTTTTATATTTAACTATCGCATTTAATAGTTTTTATATAACTAGTATAACTCAATCTTTTATTTTTTCGACAATGTGTAGATACTTTTATTATTAATATAGTTAGTTATAGATCTTTTACACTTAATTCTTATATTTTGTGTTGTAATTATAAACTAAACGTTAATTTTGTATAATATTGGAACTTTGTTGATATAACATAATTAGCAACATTTTCATATTTTCGTAAATAAAACGATACTTATATATAAATACATCTATTTATTTTAATGGAACAAACCTTGTGCTATTACAACACAAAGGCTGAAAATGGATAATGAAAACATAAAATAATAAGTAGGGTATATATACCGGCCCTCTCCTCCGTCCTTGATCACATACGTATACGGGCATATGTTTCAAGGTCTTTGCACCGCGGATTGAATGTCTATTTGTCAAGGTCGTTGTTTTCTATTCCTCCGACCTCGATCGTACACGTATTAAGCTTGCAGCGTCTCATGCTACCACTCGTGTGGTTTTGAAGGTTGTTCCTATATATGAAGGAGGGGAGTTGGATGGAAATTCATTCTTGAACTAATTCTGTTAGAGTACAGTCACAATGTATAACTGTAGTGCTTGTGGTATTAGTTTTACGCGTCGTGATAATATGCGACGCCATCAGATGCGTTCTTGTAAAAAGTTTAAAGATGATGGGCCGCCAACAAAAAAATGTAAACATAGCGACGCGCAAATTAATTCAAAGCCATCAACCTCTGCAGATGTACAAACGATTCAGCCTCACACATCCGCAGCTGCATTAAATACATGTTGGTGTTGTAATGTAACGATTGCTGCAAATCAAATGCATATTCACAGAAGAACGTTACAACATAGAACAAATTCATGTGCTCCACTAATTGACGGTGTACAAGTTGTTCGCAGTGCTTTGAAATGTAGAATTATAAGTTATCGCGTACAAAGTGAAAATAATCATACTGATTATGTAATGTTTTTTGGTGAAATCAAGCACAAAGTTCTAAACGTGCTTAATGAGATGGTAAACATTCATAAATCTGTGAAAGTGAATATGGAGGCGTTTGGTAGATATATTATACAAACACAGGATGTTTCTGATATCAAATCATTTAATACACCTAATATAATTGTTGATCAATCAACGGACTTGAGTGCTGTATATGATGTATTTGTAGAAGTGATGAATACGCAAACAACTGAATTTCAAGAACGCGATTCAGGTAAAATATCTTATAGTCTTCAAGTAAAAGTGTATTATTTATTTATTTCTCTTTTTAGGGTGGGCTATCGAGCGAATTATGTACCTTGAAGTTAATATTAACAAGTTTAGTCCCATGCGCGGATCGTCATATATAAAGTTACCAAGATTCGTTGCATGCAAGAATGCTGTGGTTAATGTTGAAAATAAGGATGAATATTGTTTTGCTTGGTCTATAACAGCAGCATTGTATTCAGCGACGAGGTGTGAAACAGAAACAACATCATATCCCCACTACTCGCGTGTATTAAATTTAAAAGGTTTGAATTTTCCAATGAAACTGTGTGATATTTATAAATTTGAGGAAATGAATAATATTTCCGTTAATGTGTATGGATTAGAGACTAAATTTAAAAATAATAGAATGACGTATGAAGTTGTTGGACCTCTACACTACTCTAAGAAAAAACTGCACATTCACGTAAATTTATTATTAATTTCTGAAGATTGTGGTGACACACATCGATGTAACAATGAATGTGTTAACACTCACTACTGCTGAATAAAAGATTTATCTAGATTAGTTTCAAGTCAGATTTCCGCATATAATCATAGAAAATATTTTTGTGATGGTTGTTTGTTAAATTTTAATAGTGAGCGAGTGTTAATGCAACATCAGAGACATGATTGCAACCATTTATATACAACAATACCTTCAACTCAATCGCGAATCGATAAATTTGGCAAGGAATGCCATGAAAATGTATTAAAATTTGAAAACTTTGAGAGACAAATGAAAGTGCCATTCGTAGTATATGCGGATTTTGAGACTGTTCTAAAACCCTTGGATACGTGTGAACCCGCGCCCTCACAGTCCTATACAAATAGAACACATTTACATGAGGCGTATTCTTTTTGCTATTTAATTAAGTCATCATTTGACGATACAATTTCGAGGTTTCAAATTTATCGCGGTTCAGACGCTGTAACGGTTTTTGTTTCGCGTATTGAGGCTGATGTGAGAGAGTTGTACAATACTTATTTAAAGGAAATAGTTCCAATGCATCCTCTCACAAATGAAGAACAGGAGAATTTTGCAAACGCAGTTGTTTGTGGTATATGTGAGAAGCCTTTTACGGAGGGTGATGTAAAAGTGCGGGATCACTGTCACATAACCGGAAAACTCAGGTTTGGCGCCGCTCACTCAGTATGTAATTTAAATTATAAATTACCAAATTTCATTCCCGTTATATTACACAATAGCTCGATGTACGACACACACCTAATAATCAGCGAGATCGCCACACATGGGGATAGAATCGATGTACTCGCGCAAAACAAAGAAAAATATATATCTTTTACTAAACATTTATATATGCATGATTATATCAATAGTAAGGGTGAGACAAGTAAAAAATATATAAAATTGCGTTTTATCGATAGTTTTAAATTTTTGTCTACTTCGCTTCAAAATTTGGGGGACACTTTACCGGTTAGTGAATTTCATCAAACCAGAAAATTGTTTCCAAATGATGAACAGTTTAATTTAATGCGGCGAAAGGGTGTATTCCCATACAGTTTTGTTAGCAGTTTAGAAAAATTAAACACTCCTGTTTTACCATCCAAAGAAGAATTTTACGATATACTGAATGATGAAAATATAACGGACGCGGATTACGAAAGGGCTGAGAAAGTTTGGAACACATTTAACTGTAGTAGTTTGGGTGAATATTCAGATTTATATTTAAAAACAGATGTGTTGCTGCTGTGTGATGTATTTGAAAATTTTCGAGCAATATCTCTGAAAAAATATAAATTGGATCCCGCTCAGTACTATACGGCTCCAGGGTTGGGGTGGGATGCTAGC